>VYZX01013835.1:2663-45931 GCA_013401335.1 Brachypteracias leptosomus | reverse complement strand
CTCATCCCTGGAAACATTCAAGGTAAGATTGGATGGGGCTCTGAGCAGTCTGATCTAGTTGCAGATGTCTCTGCACATTGCAGGGGAGTTGGACTAGATGTCCTTTAATAGTCCATCACAGCCCAAACTATTCTGTGATTCTGTGTCTCAAGTAGCAGAGCCAAATCCTGACTAAGGAAAGCAAGTCTGTAAAGACTTTCGAGTAATTTGTGATACAAGATTAAATACATTCACTCAAGCTATATACAAGCTATTATATACATTCACTCAAACATTCATATTCTTGCTTTTTCCTTCATTCACATTCCTTTCTTCAGAAGTCCACATGTGACCATTTATCCAATATGGGTCCTAGCTCTTTGTTAAGCTACCATGTTGGCCTAGGCCCACAGCTTGGATAATGTAAAAGGCTTTTTTCCCAACAAAATCCCAGAATTATATGAGTAACTAAACCTAAAGGCTCGTCATGTTGCTTGAGTAGATGGAAGGTCCTTCTTACAAACATAGGAATGTAAGACCACCAGATGCAATAAATGGAACAGACAGTCCTGCCAGAGGGGAATTAGGGGAAAGAGGTACCATACCCTCAAGGTCTCTGCAGGTAGCACTTAAAAAGCTTGGTTTTAGGTTTTTTTCTTCCATTTTAGCTTAAGTGTTATTTAAATCCTCTTACAAAAGAGACATGGTTGTCTATTCATCTCAGGGATGACAGTAAGAGTATTTGCTGATGTACCAATGAAGAAATCTGGATCGTGTTTTTTTTCTCCTTTTTAAAAATATCAAACTCATTGACTATTCAAATTAGACCTGAAATTCAGGGGGTTTTTTTAAAGTTAAAATAAATGAAATAATTTCTTTAAAATGTTTGGCCAACTACAACATCCTGTCCTAATCTAAGAACAGGAAGGTAGACTTATTAAAAAAGTGAAGATTGCTGAGTCTCAAAGCATGGAACATGGTCTGCATCCAGATTTTGAGCAAAAATATTAAATCAAGCAATAAGTTCATGCTTCCCTAGTCTCTTTACATTCAAATTGCATAAAAACATTGAAAGAACTTGTGCAACCTTAACACAGGTACTTCCAAAAATGACTGCACTCTGCTGAACTTCAAAAGATGTTTAATTACAAAGACCCTTCCTGACTCATTATAATCTCATTGAGAGTTGCAAAGTATTATTTTTCTACTAGTCAAAGCTTCAAATTGCTAGAATGTTTATATGTGACCAAAAATATATCAGTATAGTCAAACACATTCTCTTGTTCCAGGCTAGAATGAAGGATGAAACACACCTTGCAGTCTAGACTTTAGTGGGATACTGAAAAGAGGACTCTGTTACAAAGTTTTTATTTTGAATAACAATAGAAGTTAATTGTACAAGTCATTTTCTATCCATCAGCTTACTTTGAGGTACTTCAGCCAGAGCAAAGAAAGGAGATGGGTCAAAACTGTTTAAAGGGGAACAGAGAAATCTCTACAGTGGTGGTGTTTGCTCAGACCAGGTAAGATATATATAGGAGACATTCAAGATCATTTCAGAAGGAGTGATCTTGGCCATTTTAGGTGCTGACATTTTTTTTCCACTAACAAGGTGATTGAGGTTGGTTAGCTTGAGTACTGAATAGTTTCAGTAAAGAGCTACATCAATGTAATGTGCATAGATTACAACTCAAAAATTAAGAGCCATCTGATTGTTTTCTAATCTGTAGAGTTTAAAAGTCATTCAGTATTGGTATATTTTAAACTTCAGCTTTACATCAAAAGACAAGTTCCATAAAAAATGGAATGTTTTACTTGGATGCCTTAAGCCTCTGGGTTAAAGTACAGGTGAGTTTCTCAGTTCTCATGATATAGGAAACTTATACAAAGCACCCCTGACAAAGACATGGCCTTTCATCTCTATTTTGCATGCTTTGGTAATTGGTTTTAATCACAGGACTGTGTTTTATCTGCAAATGACAATTCATAGCATGAATGTAAACATCTGGCTATTAGGGTTGCACTAGACTCCTTTTTTTAATTCCCTCCCATTCCTCAAAACCTACATATATGGGTGACAATGGGCTGCCTCCCTTTCTCAAGGCATAGGAAGGAAGTATAGTAAATAAACATGTACAAATCCAGGTGGCTAGTTCTGAAAGTAGAAAGCTATATTTCAATAAATGGAAGCTTTCTGCATGTTGGCAACATCAGCAATGTTACTGCTTTAACTTAGGGAGAACAGTTCTTAAATACCTAGAAGACAAATAATTTACAGATGTTCAGTCTCAAATTATGTCTTGATTTATAACAGTGTAGTAAGTTATAGAAGTATTCGTCTTGGTCCAAAGTAAACAAGAAATACAAAATAGGTGCAATATTTATCTACCAATTAAGTGTATCTGCATATATGAATCACAAAGTAAAGAGAAATGAAATCAAAATAAATTTGTTCAAGTTTTGGTCTCTCATTTACAAGTGAAGTAATAATATTGCTACTTCATCATCCTTATCCTGGGCATATCTGCACAGCTTTTTTCTCGTTAAACTGGAAGCCAAAAATCAAGAGATAATGCTAGACACATATTTACAGATATTGAATCCTGCCTAAATTTCTGTGACATGTTTCTTACTAGCTAGGTGACTACCAAAGCCACAGCAGTTGATCAAAGGCTGTGCAAGCACCAAGTACAGGCATCTAAATGGAACACTTAGGTAGAACATTAGGTAGGCATTTAGGTAGAGGACAGATAAATCTGCACCCAAGAACCATATTCAAACAAATCTCATCTTCAAGGGAGCCACCTTTTTATGAGAGAGCTGATAAAAACACATATTTGTTAATTTTCACAGCTCTGAAATTAAAAAAAAATATATATCCCTCCAGTTTAAACAAGCATAAGAGAACTTCAGTTTAGCAGAATCTTATTCGGAGTGAAGATACCCACTTCATCAAGAATGATCCAGAAAAGTTCTATTTTTCTGTCTGCTATGTCTGAACATGGAAATTTGTATCAAGCCAAACCACACTATGAGACGACTTCTTACATAGTTCTGTTCCTGCTCTTCCACTTCATTTTTTTCATATTTTGGGAGGAGACCGTACAAGGTGGTCATTCCTCAGGAGTCCTTGATTTGAGTTCATGCCTGCCATGGGCCTTTAGTGAGCTGCTGGCTCCTGTGATGGGCTTGGCAGGATATTATTTGTGCCCCACCTCCCCCAGCCCCACCCTGCCATTGTCCCTCTGAGCTTCTTTGTGGATGTTTTATCACATGACTTAGATTTAAAAATAAATAAATAGGCAAAAAAATTTGGAAAAAAAAAAATTTTAAGGGTGCTACTCAAAGTGATGAGACATCTAGAAACTGGCTATTTATAATTTAAACTTCCCATTTATCCTTACAGTCTCAAGCTGTAATAATTGATAATTACAAAAGCAGTGCTGGAACCAAAGGAAGTGGAGGCAAAGTAGTACTTAAAAACAAAAGTTGCATTTGGTTTTGCACTTTTTCTTTTTTTTTTTTTTCTGTCATCATAGTTCTGCCTTGTTCAGCAGATCCTAGAAGATTTATGTTTTAAACACACTCAGCTGTATTTTACCTTATACAAGAGCTTATCTTATGCTTAGGTTAATCTTTTCATAAAAACATGTGCCTGTTTCAACATCACATAGCAAGTGACAGATACATGGAGATAAGTACTAGCATTAGATGGGATAAATACACATTCTGAATGCAGGTTTCACATACTGCCATTCTGAAACCACACTTGGACATAGAAAGTCTGATTAGACCCAAGTGTTTAATTTTTTTTTTCTAGAGCTCACAAATTCTGGTACAAACAGCAGGTACCTCAGCTTCTTCTACTGCTTTTAGAATAAGACAAAGCTCAGTAACACAG
Source organism: Brachypteracias leptosomus (assembly GCA_013401335.1). Lineage (NCBI taxonomy): Eukaryota > Metazoa > Chordata > Aves > Coraciiformes > Brachypteraciidae > Brachypteracias > Brachypteracias leptosomus. Next base: position 42,051 of record VYZX01013835.1, on the reverse strand, counting down.
TATAAATTCAGTAAATATAATACCAAATTATTTTTGCCTTCCTATTAGTAGGGAGGCTAGTGAACAGATTATAAGTAGGCAAGGAAGGGAATTTCACTTTACTGACTTTGGCCTAAGATTCCCTGAGACAGGGAAAAGAGAAGCCATAATTTCTGTTTTCTAGTCAACACAGTATAAGCTTGACTGATAGCAGTACTTGCTACTAAGATTACTAAATTTTCTCTTATAATGCCCTGCTCCTCAAGTCATTAGCTACTCAGCAAGACAGCAGCTTTAAATACTTCTCTATTTCTTTTTACTACTTGGGCTTGCAGCATCTATAATTCTTTGACCACCAAGAATCCAACAACTGAGATTAAACGTAGCAATATTCAGGCTGTTACTCTTTCATTTTATTTCCAGCAGTTCAACAAAAAGTAATTTAATATCTGTATGAGAGCAGAGTATTAATACATTTTCTGTCTCTCTATCCCTGCTAGCAGAGAATAGCTAATCACACAAATTAGGATCTAACCCTCCTAGACTGTAACAAAGCTTAGTGATGATCATTTGAATTGTCTCTTAATGTGCAGACATGACAGAGTACTGCTTGATTTCAAAGCAAGGACTTAGTCAGATTGACTTCTGAAAGAAGGCATGCATCATCAGACCTCAGGCAGTTCAAGAAACCAAATCTCTACTTATTCTTAACCTGCTAGGTCTTCATGAGCTACAAACTCTGGAAGGTACATTTTCACCAAATTACAAACAGCAACCATCCTCCATATCTTAACACCTTATTGAATGCCCCACAGGGTAAAAGATTATTTGTTAAAATGTAAATACATGTATATACATACATAATCATAGGTTATAAGACTGTACATCACCGTGGCCTGCCTGGGATCTGAGTGTTCCTATTTTCCCTCATGCAACTTCATTGAGTAATACAGAACATCTAAAATTGGCTAAACATAATCACTTTCTACACAAATCACCGTGAGCTCCATGGATTTGCTGCTCTTCACAGCTCCAGATTATCAGGCATCTCTTAGGAAATCCAAGCAACCCTATGGACCACTTTATCAATTCAAGAATCAACTCATGAGAGAAGAACAAAAACTTCCAAAAAAAGTTTTGGAATCAACTTCCTGTTCATTGGAATTGTATGTTCCAGCCTCAGGATATAGGAACACTAAGAAGAGGTTCAGCTTTCCTTCAAAGAGCCTATCAACAACCCTCCTTTAACTCCTCTTCAGAAACCTCACAATGGAGACAGCCAACTAAAGGCAGTTTTGAGAGGAACTGTAAGAGCCATGAATCAACCCACTTCACATCCTGACAGCTACTTCTATTAGTTTTAGAAAGCACCTGAGGTTATCTAGAATTAAGGGTTTCCCAAAATTCAGGAAAGGGTTCACAAACCATTTCAAAATTCTTTCAAACCTTCCTGTGTTTCCAATGCCTAGCTGGAGGATGAGTGACAATGAAGAAGTCAGGTACTTAGTACAGAGGAAGCACCTAGAGGACCTCAAGGGGAAGAAATTCTAACTCTATTTCTGTTGCACAAGCATTTTGGAGTCTCTCATTTCCAAATGTACAAGTATTTGACTTTGTTTGTATACAGTCCAAAATCTATCTATCTATGGCATTTCACAGAATCACAAAGTCACAGAATCACAGAATGTTAGGTTGGAAGGGACCTCTGCCTATCAGAGAACTATAGTCACTCTGTAATCACATGGTAGCTTGCAAAAGAAGCTTAAGCAGAAGAAGAAAGACAAAATACTTAATTTGGGAAAGATCTCTGACAGTTTGTAACTAACAATACTGATGGAAACTTAGTCTTTTAACACATTCACATACAAGATAGAGTTCAATATATTCCTCTTAGTTAAGTTTTCAGAAAACTATAAAAGTAAATAAGCCTTCCAACTACTTGTTAATAATTTTGGATGAATTACAGGAGCACCCAGATTCCATTATATCAGCACTGTTCTTCATCAAATACTTACATAGTAAAATGTAAGTATCCACTAGAAAAATCGACCTAACCACACAGAAAAAAACATACCCTTCTTTGTGTTTTCAGTTCAACATTGTTATGTGCTTATATGGAATTGTTAAACTAATGATATTTCTGCCAAATTGGCTATAACATAACTCACCTACGACTGACCAACTACAGAAGAAAAATTAAACAAACATTTTGCTGCTGTTAAACTTTTTCCTGTGGTTCTGAGCTTCTGAAGCCAGAAGGTCACTTGGAGTATGTATACAATATTGGTAATAACATTCCTCAAATCTAGAAAATGCCACAAAGCTCACTATTTTCCAAAACAGCTTTGTAAACAACGACAATTACTGCCCAGACATTTTCAAACAGAGCAGGTTATTGGTGTAGGCAGTGATGGAAACCCTGAACAGAAGATAAATATTTTGAAATGCACTGTAAATCAGATGTACACTGGACTAAGAACAGATTATCTGCCTCTAAACAGCAGTTTTTTAGTTTGAGGGACTTTTTCCATACTTATTTACTAGAAATTATTTTTAATTTTGTCTTTGTGATTTATAATTTTTATTTTCTCAAGATTTTTAGCAGTGGCTTTAGAATAAATTACTATAATTAGTTATACATACCTTATTCATTACATTTACTGAGGTCTAAGAATTCACTATTTCTCAGTCTTTTAATAAAAAGTACATTTTTCCATTAAAAATTGATAGGGAACATTGCTATGTTGGCTTCATGCTGTTCTGCAAGTATTTATAGCAGATGTATCTACAGTATCCACTCGGCAAATTTCTACAACATAATTAACTGACCCCTTGACTAAGCATCAATTTCTGAGGATTATTATATTGTGATGTACTATATTCTTATACTGTGGTACTAAGACAAAGGCAGCCACCTTGTGCGTCCTTCATTTCAGAAAGTAAGTATCTGGACAGGAAAAAGAGACAGCCCAAATGGGAATTCATACAATCGACTGTCCGAGCAGTTTTGGCTAGTATCGACAGAGAGCAACATCAGGAAGCCAAAACCCCTGGTTTTATGTGCACTCAAAGCTGGTTATGAATTATCAGGTTTCTGTCTCTGTGCCAGATTCACATTCTCTGGCAGAGAAAGGCTGTTGTAGGATGAAGACAACATTATGTTTGTACTCTCTAAGGGGGCCTTCAATAGACCACAAGTTCGGGTTTGCTGGGCACTTTCATGAAGGAAGTGATATAGTAAGACAGGATGCTGTTAGATTGTTGTTGAGGGTTTACTAATTAGTATAAAGATGATGTTGCATCATTCTCTTTCCTAGCAGATCACAGATGCTATGAGATAAAGAGAATGTGGGCAGAATACCCCTGGGCTCTAGCAGTTTCCAGCTGGAAGACAATCCCTTGAAATGACCCAGAAGGAAGCAGTATTTCCTTAAGTGAGGTCATTATTTTTAAAAAATGGGGATCAAAGCACAAAATTTTATAAAACGGTTTCACTGAGAAAGTGTAACTGACATTTCATAAAAAGTGTAGTGAGCATTCCATTCTTACTCAGAATGGGATGTTTGTCCTGCTAGCCCTTGCAATTTTATAATGTCTGAAAGTATTTGTGTTTTCTAAAAAAGACTGCTGCAATGACATGAGTCCAGCTCTTAAGTTTCCTACCTTTACACTCACCCTTAAAAAAATAATTTCCTAGCTTTCCTCAGTATACAGAGGCGGGAAAATGTGAAACAAGTAAGCCATAAGGCTTAAAAAAAAGACTAATAAGAGAATATTAAGTTAGAAGTTTGGTTTTGGTTTGGTGGGGTTTTTTTCCCCTCAAAGAGAGTTTCATGACTTTTTTCAAATCTTGGCCCAGGATTTTGCATTTGTTCAACCTTTTCCAAACTTCCATAGACTCTGTCCAGGTAAGTACAGGCCATTAAAAGCAACCTCCAAAACCAGCATGAACTTCATAAAAATAAAGATATAATGTTGAATGACACACATGTTATAATAAGAAAAATACAAGCAAAATAAAGCTGACATTTTACACGTAACCACAGCACTCCATTGCACAACTCTGGACACTGTGCAAGGTGACTGCTTTTGCAATAGAGTTGCTCAAATCAACAAGGAATGATCAAAATTTCAGTCCAAAGTTTACCAAAACATATTACCACTCTCTTAGCCTTTTATTTTTTAAAAGAGATTAGATATATATTGTTTTGAAGGCTTTAAGTCTCAGACTGTTAACAAGCAACACACCTCTTGGCAGTTCTTCACTATCTGATGACCAGCTGAGGGTCAACACACGCTGTATGTGTCTGTTCATCAGCTCAGCAGAATTACGCAGGACTCAGTGAGCATCTGGCATTTGAGAACACTGCTGTCTTTGTGGTTCACAGATTTATGGACATCATTTTTGCAGCTGCTACTTTTCGTGATCATTTGCCGTTTGCTCATCTGCTAAATACAGCATAGCCAATTAAAATAGGCTATCCAAAGACGTATAGAGTTCAGCTCACTGCTGCAAGTTACTGAGAAAGTCACAGCTTCTTTCTGCATATATAATACAAATAGCATTTCAGGAGTTTGCTGAAGGGATAATATGGACCAAGGCTCTATCTGTCTTTGCAGCCCCTGCATAGGCCCTCCACTCTCCATCCTGAGGACTGAGCTTCTGCAAGGGACATCTCCTTGGCCTCTCCAAGGTTAAGGCTTTTTTACAAGTTTCTCCACGCTCCATCACACAGGAGCCACCTCCACTGCAGGGACATCTCTGACTGGGACCTATCATCTCTACCAATTCACTCAGCCCTTGTCCCAGGTCCCCTTACTACCTGAGATTTCCTTAGCCCCTTGTTCCTCACAGCTTTTCTACTCCATCTCATGGCCCCGCTCTCCCTACCAACCACTGGCCTCTCTGCAGCTGTTCCAGTCCAGTGGTGGCCCCACTGAAGTGCATGCCCCAGAGCTGCTGCCCCACTACCCCACTGTGGCTTGCCCAGCCCCACCATCAGCCTTCCATCTTATCTTGAGCCCTTCGGCTCACATGTAAGAACATCTCCCTTTGGAGTTATGTAGCTGCTTACTGTAGCAACCTCTTCACTTCTCCAGATGAGGAGGCAGCTGCTGTGAGCTAGAGGCTGGGTAATGGCTACTGCTCAACCTGGTGCAGGCAGCCGGTGAGGGTCATGGGCACACTTTACTCAAGGTGCTCCCCAGACTTTGGGCTTCCCAGTGTGAAGCTGACCCATTCCCAGCTCTCAGCCTCCCCTTGGGTGCCAGCTGCCAGTGGAGCTGACCCATCATGGCTTAGAGATAGCAGCTCTCCACACCACACACAAGTGATCAGTGCAACCTTCAGCCCCAGCCAGGGTCCATGATGAGCTTGTGCACACCAGCACCTTGACCCATTTGTGTGCTCTGAGCAACCTGTGGTTGTGTGGCATATTTGGGCTCCCAAAAAGGACTGAGGGACACCTGGTGCCATAGGCAGGAAGGCTAAGAGGAGGCTGCTGGCTGAATTTAAAAAATATTCTTGAAAGAACATGTTTCTTGAGTGCAGCCTGTCCCCACCATACTTGCCAGATGATGGGAAGGCCATGCCCCACGGAAACCAATTTGATGCAGTGCTGCCCAAGGTCTCACAGGCAGAGGCACCTGCAACGTCTGAAGCCACAACCACCCATTTTACTGAGTGTCTGCCCACAGCCTGGGAATGCTGGGAAGCAGCCAGCAGGTCTGTGTTGCCAGAAATGTGTTTTGATCATACTGCAAGAAAAAGAGCCACATGGCAGAGTTTTCCATCTAGAGAAGAAAGGAAGGAGGGGACACATCCAGAGACATATAACCAAGGCCCCAAACCCACAGTTCTCACTAGTTTTTTGTTCATTAAAATTTGTGATCATCATACCTGCAATAAGGGGCAAAACCAGCAAAGCAACTTCACAAATCTGAGGGAGGATATTTCACAGAAGGATGTTTTACNGGGCCACAAAGATGATTAGAAGGCTGGAACACCTCTCCTCTGAAGACAGGCCGAGAGAATTGGGCTTGTTCAACCTGGAGAAGAGAAGGCTCTGGGGTGACCTAATAGTGGCCTTCCAATACATGAAAGGGACCTACAGGAAAGATGGAGAAGGGCTTTTTACAAGGGCCTATAGTGACAGGACAAGGGGCAATGGCCTGAAACTGCAAGAGGGTAGATTTAGATTAGATACGAGGAAGAAATTCTTCACCATGAGAGTGGTGAGGTACTGGAACAGGTTGCCCAGGGAGCTTGTGGATGCCCCATCCCTGAAAGTGTTCAAGGCCAGGTTGGATGGGGCTTTAAGCAACCTGGTCCAGTGAGAAAGAGGTGTGCCTGCCCACAGCAGGGGAGTTGGAACTAGATGACCTTCAAGGTCCCTTCCAACCTTAACCATTCTATGATTCTATGATGTTTGTCTTAATGTTTGAGATCTCTCTTAGGCTGTTTAGGATAATAAAGTTTAAAAATCCCCAAACAATCCATATTAATAGAATTCAGGCCACCCTCCATTAGCTTTACAAACATTTTACTGAGGATTGCAGTAAGCAACGATGGCTGAGCCAGCTTCTTAAACTGCACTGAAAACCCCAAGATGGAATATTCTTCCCTTGTATTTTCCCTTTGCAGATGGTGCAAAATGCAACTTAATGTCTTTTCCCTTTTTATTTAAATAGGCTGCCCTGCACTTTGAGCAAGATATAGTTAACTGATATGTGTTATTATAGCCGACACACCTCCTCTCCTCCCTATGAACTGTTACAAGCCCTATCCTTCACAGAATGCTTGTGAAGAATAATACATCTGAAGTCAAATATTATCTACTAATTGACAGGATGGTTTCAACAATGTAACCTTATCTTAGGTAAATAAACTTCTGAGGAAACTTTGAGCCAGAAAGCCCAAATGAGATGTTTGAGATTCCTTTTTGCTGCAGAAGTTCTTGTTTTGATAGTGCATTTCAACAGCAAAGGCTAAATGTGGAGAATCTGAGAGACAAAACGAGAGGCTCAGTTCCCTCTGTTTATACTTGCTCTTAGCTCAGTGTTTTACATAATAGGAAAAAACGTCTTGAGGGGGACTTGTGGTAGAAAAAAGTGAAAAATGTATCTTTATCTGGTGTGTTATATTTTTTTAAAAAGAAGCATCTCCAGCATTTGTTTCTTTAAATTCTGATTTAGATTTTATGTTTTAACACTCAAAAAATACTTAACAAAAAAAGACTAAAATTACTATTTTAAACATAAAAGTGTTAAGTTACAGATGCGAAAACTCTCAATGACATTTGCATTAAAATATCAGATGAAAGGCAGCAGTACTGTACACTGAATACAAGATCCACAGATGTGTGAGAGCAGTGAGAACTGTGTGGATTTTGAGGAATGAAAAAAAAATATCCTGGAAATAGACTGCAAACTCTTCAAACACACATTGTCACATGTGCACGAGGCCCTGACCTTCTCTCTTCAGCTGAGCAGTAATCAAAGATGTTAGATGGCAATGATACTATCAAGAGGACTGCACTTCTGTAAAATTATACGCTTTTTATATAAAGCATAGCTGACCGCAGAACAAATGTGGCAGTAACTTAAAATACACTCTAAACCTAAGTTTGTCTCCCAAAATTCTAGCTAACTCAAGGGTCTGTGTCCTTCCACAAAGATAAAACTGGAAGATGTTCCCACACATACAGAACTGTTACCTCAGCTTACCTGCACTCAATACCAATCTGCTTCCAATGGGGGGGAGACCTTGAATCCTGCACAGAAGAGCAATGTTCATTGCAAAAGTTAAAATGCACTGTGAAATGGGTTTTCAAACAATATGAACCATAATTTTGTTATGTTATAAACATTGCAAGAGTGCCTACAGTTATAAAAGACTTTGATGTCAAGGGGGAGTGGGGATAAGAATAAGCAAATACACTGATTTTGATGTGCTTAGCATTGAAGAAATCAAATATCCAAAATCCGTGGCTTATCCCCTATCAGTCAGGCCATGTCTGATCCCTCTGGGTGGTCATAGCAACCGAAGCCTGGAGCACTCTCTGGCTAAGCCTTTACTTCTAACTTCCAAAACACTTCCTTTTCTATCTCAAGCTGTGATCTGATGAATTTGTTCCAAAGAGGACTAATAAAGAAATAAAGATTATTTATCTAGTGATCTTGCTAGGCCTTCTCTGAAAAAGCCTTCCTGTTTATAAAAATCACATCTTCCCACTTTTAATGCAGAAATACATACTTATATCCTTTCCTGGTCAGATAGCAACTTTCTGACTTGCAGATATACAACCTCTGAGCATAAGCTACATGTCCTTTAGTCTGTCCAGCTCAATGAAAATGTCAGTCCTGTGCAGAAGCAGAAGAAAATGAATGATGTGTGGTGCTTACGTGATATTCCCATTTAAGGGATGTGGTATCCTTAAATGCACACCATACTGTATTCTGAAAGGCTTGGTTTCCTAAACTGGACATGAAATCCCCCTTTAGCTGGGCCAAATATACTTGGGAAACTACCAAGTTGCTAGCGCTGTAGTGAACCTTGTTCTGTGGCTGACTGAGCACTTATAAATCTGTCTGGGATTCCATACTGATTACTGCATGCAAACGCTCTTTCACCAGTCTGTCTAGGACAAAGATTGGAGGGACCACCCAGAAGCTGTGATCCATCCCTTCCACTTAATCGTTGCCTGTGGTGAAGGGAAGATGGCCAGATAGGGTGTCACTTCTTGCAGAATGACACACTCAGCTTAGTAATGGCCTTCTCTTAAGGCTCTTAGATTGACGACTGACTAACTCCAGATGAGGCTCACAGGACACATCCAGTCTACTGCAGTAAACCTCCACAGAAGAATCCCGGATCTTAGTTACTAGTAATAAAAAATAATAATAATTAAAAATCAGGAAAACAACCAAGGCCTGTTCAGCATTCTATAGAGGATCAGATAGCTTCAGAGAGAACAGGGAGTTTACTGATGAAAGAACAGTTGTGGGGTATAAAAAGGGAAATCAGAGAAAGGAAAAGCAAGTATCTCAGGTAAAAATGGTGTCCAATTTCTCGAGAAACAAATTAAAAAGTGTAACACAGAATAGCAGGGTTGGCTCCAGAAGGAATTTCAGGTGTAGGAAGAGTGCATTTTAAGAAGACTGAAGGGATTTTTTTGTGCCAGGAATTCTATAGTGAGCATGGGTTATGTTAGGTTTAATGCAGCAGGAGGAAAAGAGAGGAAAACACAACAGCATCTGTTTTAGTGGACCCAGTTTGTCATTATTATCAAAAAGCAAATGCTCTGAGGCAGGGAAGAATAATAGTCAAAACTGAACAATAGTGGGAAACTTACCAGGTAAATAACTTGTGTGACTGTATGGGAGGAAAGTCAACCGAGTTTGGGAATAACAAAAAAAAAGTTATTAGACTGTTATTTATTAAGTCCCTTTGTGATAGAGCACAGGCAGAAATATCCATACCTTTAAAAAAGGGTAATTGTATTTTTGAATCCTGATTTGTAAATAGTAAACATCAGAAGGGGTACTTGAACTCTTTACTCATAATAGTAAATATTTTAATTAAACCAGAAACTAGATTTTAACTGAGAAACAATAAATATTTCATAGCACTTGATCAGAGATTTCCATATAAGATATTTCTACTGTACCAGGTAAGAAAAGAAGCATCTCTCAGCAACAGTAACCTAAGCATCAAGTCTTCTGAAATTATTTTCTTCTCTATATTTAAAAATATCATGGCTTCAGATAAACTTCAGGTAAAACTTCCAAAGCTCAATGTGAGAAGGACGTTTTATTGTTATTATTGACTGGCTGTTAATGAAATAATTCCAAGAAGTACAGGATATTTTTTCTGCTATTAATTTCATTCTTGATCTACATTATTGCTTAGGCTAAAATACATGACCATGTTCTTGACTTTTCCTTTTCCTTATTGTTTTGCTTATACATAACAAACACTGTTGCTGCCAAGGACAGGATTCTAGCATAACATATAGATGCTACTTGAAAGAAAATGTATGTATTTCAATGCATCTGATGAAGCAAATGTTAAGCATACAAAACTCTAGTAACTGTGAGGGAACAGACAACTGTACCATAGGTATCATTCTTAAAAGCTGCAGTTTTATTTTACTAGATTACCTATGTTAAAAACAAATCTGTGCCTGATGTGGAATTTCACTGCATCAAGTGTTACAATATCTTTGTTTTCATTACAAGCAGAAGAATGCATGTAGAACAAGTGTTAAGAAACATGACAATAAATTAGAATATAATTTACAAAAGCAAAAATAATAATAAAGTAACAGTGTACCACATTAATACTGAGTATAAAATAATAAGCAACTAATCACAATAATACAAAGGTAATTTCAGTCTGTATTATTAAGGATATCTATGTGACATTCACTCCATTATAAATTTCCTAATGAAATGGACTATTTTGGGGTGTATACACCTTGAGGGGCTAATCTCTAGATTTTTCTTCCTTTTTTTATCTTCTTCAGATTATAGTATTGTTCAGTGGAAGGACTGGCACCAGATTGATTCTGGCATTTTGTATTCTACTATTTGATTCTTGGCCTGTCATATTTCTATAGCCTATACAAATAGTAATTTTGTCACTATTTAGGAATATAACATTATTTAGCTTAGATTATATAGATAGCTACAGTGTAGCAGCAGCAATGAACTGTGCTGTGGAAACCAATTATTTTTCTTTGAATTAGGTTTAAATTTTCAGTCTTAGTTTCAAGCGTTGCTTAGTTTGTAAATCCACATACATTCTGAGTTTTGTTCCCTTTAACAATACAATTCAACGTGGCTCCAGGGAGTTCTCTGAATTCCAACCTCAGTGCTGTTCTGCTACAGAGTAAACATCAGACTCCCTAGTGTTCTAGCACCAGTAAGAGAGCAAAATGTGTCTTTGGAAACATTCCTTACAATTTTAATGTCCTAAATGAGGTATAAAAAAAGAGGTTTCTTTTGCATAGAAAGAAAACCCTTTTCTTGTGAACTGAAAAGACACATTAACTGATAATCAAAATCTTGCCCTGGAGAAAACTGGTCCCTGATACAAAGAGGCCTCTTGCTTAAGGAAATGTCATAGCAACTCCTCTCCCTTTCATCATATTTTTGATCTAGCCAGGTCATGCTAGCACCAAGTGTTTTGTCAAAGGATATAGAAAGTCGATTCACTTAATAGAGAAGGAGTACATACTGCCCTAAATCCCTACGTGCAACTCCCAAAGTTGAGGTTTTTTTATCTACTGGCATCAGTTTTAACAGGAGTTGTTAACATGGTGATGAGAGCAGTAGATAACCGTATGTGAAAACAGGCAAGCCAACTGAAAATGAATTTCACTGGTCAGTGGCATAGGAAGTGGAAATACTGGCAAGAGGTAGCAGGTGACAGGAATCTGATGGACATGAATACGTGGGCTACACAAAACCCCATGGGTAGATCGTCAATATGTTGGGGGGATTTCATAGTATGAGTCCTGTTAACAATATCTATTGTTCCACGTCAATTTACAATACATTTGGCTGGTTATTGGTAAAATACACTGGTACATTTCAATCTCATGATCTTTTAAAATTATTTTTCACTGAAAAGAGTACTTTTACAAAAAGTGCTACTTGAGTTAGAATTTGATACATGTTATTGTTCACATAATTTTAATTGCACTACAACAAAGGAGGCATAGTTGGACAGAAAAGCACATTCATCAAGTACCTGCTGCAAAATGCAAGTGTTCAAGTACAATATATTAATATAAACAAGTACCTACTTTCCTTATCTCCTTGTTGAGTCTGTTACTGAAAAGTGAAGGGGAAGAGGAGCATGACAATTAACTTTTTTATGGTAGATTCTTGAGTGTGACCTGCCTAAGTAGTTTGGTTTCACATTTAAAAATGCAAAGTATTTGGTGAATATTATAAATATGGTAATATGAAATAAGTGGAGCAGGGCAGCAGAATAGTTAAGGCATCTAGCTATTAATCCAAGAGGCATAAGTTTGTTCCAGTCTCACACTGGAAGCTGTCCCTTGCTGTACATATGGTCCAGCTTTAAATATATACCTGGCCATTTAGGTGAAGGTGGTCAGACTTCATTCTACCCCTTTTCCAGTATGCCTTACTCCTGATAGTCCAACGGGCCTCTTGGCTCAAGCACACTTTTGACTTAGCATTTAAACAGTACTTAGATACCTCCACAAGTCATTTACTCCTTGGTTGTGATCCTTGCCCACTTGGATGTGGTCTCCTGAACTGCACATTCACATATTCTTTCTCATAAACAAATGCCCTTCTGCTATGGTATCAAAGAAGGGAAAATCAGGTACCCGTTTAAACTTTCAGCTTTGCAAAGGATTGTTACTATTACACAGTAGGCTTATCTTTTGCACTGGAATTCCTTAGCTTTGGAGAATCAAAAGTAACATGTAAACCTGATCTAGATGTCCACAAAGTTGTTGTTTCTTTGTGTCTGGTGGTGTAAAAAAAAGTGAGCTGGAGTCAAAGTGTAAGTTTTAAGCAACCTGTAAGGTAGCAGTGAAGTAGCTGGCAATATGGTCTTCACTGCTTTTGGAGTCTGCTTCCTCCATGATATTGAAGTATGTTCTCTTTCAGTGGAAATCTCAGCTTCACTTGTACAATGGTAAGGTTTAATTTCATTTCATAGCACACTTGTATTTCATGCACCACTGCAATAACTGTTGCACCTCTTAAAACAAAGCCCCTCGTGGTTGTTCTATTTAGTACAGCTTTATATATGGCTCACAGCAGTGTTCAGGAAATATGGATTACTCCAAAGAGAATTTGGTGGAATGAAGGAAAAATACAATTTTTTTTAATATCTGCACCTTAAATAACATTTCCAAGCTTATTTCATAATTTAAATTGTGGTGCTGTGTCGCAAGATAAAATAGTTAACATTTTAAAGCTATGACTTAACATTTTTTTGATTTTTCTTTACTTCCATAGTAGACCAAGTCATAACAGCTACATTTTAAACAGTTTTAAATACAAATGGATTCAGTGTCATTGCTAAGTCCATAATAAAAATTATTTTAATGGTCCAAGGAGGTAAACAGACTATTGGATTTAGTCAAAAGAACACAAATGTTCAATAGTAAGCTATTCTATATGTGTTATGTGGATCTTTCCAATTTGTCATGCCCTCCTTATATTGTGTCCAGCACTTTGGATTAATAAATCCCACTTCACAGAAGTTAAAATAATATTGAAATCCTGTCAGCTGGGGCTGACCAGTGGTTACGTTTTCCACAGGGTAATGCATTTGCAAAGACGTCAATCTCATTCCGCTGTGTAGCTCTCTTTGATGGACACTCTTCCACAATGACAGTAACAAGGCACATTCTTGTGCTTTCTGTGGGTCAGTGTCCTTGGCAGGTCTTGCAGCACATCTGTCTGAAGTATGCTCGACTGCAGAACTTGAACTTCAGCACCAGTGGGCAATATGCCACTTTGTTCACATCTTTGCACTCTAATAATTAAAAGCATTGAAGAGAAAAAATGAGAAATAAAAATTAAAGTACAAGGAAAATCTGACATTTAACATTCTGCTTCTCTATCCATCCACCTTGCTCCCTTTGTAACTACTCTTTCTAGTCCAGCTTAGTGCACACAATATATTTTTTAAAGCCATTCAAATCTTTGCAGGGGTCCTCTTCCAGACATTTAGAAATTTGTCCATTTTGTCTTGGAAGAATTGTCATTTATTGGGATAAATGATCACTTTAGACAGCTAGGACATGTAAGTAAATTTTCTTAAAATACCTCAAGAGCTTCTTTCTCAGAAGTTATTTTATCCATCCATGAGAGGTTAGCCAAAATTCAATACAAGTTGCACTACTTGGTACCATGCCTCAGCATTTGTAAGAATCCTTGTAATAGAATGTGCATTGCAGTCAAGAAGGATGAAGAAAATAACCAGTGTTACAAATAAAGGCACCAACAATGTAAGTTCAGTGACTGGACTGAAGAGTGGATTATAATTTAGGCTTGGTTCCACACATCCATTATTTCTTCTGTGCAGGGGGAAAAGCCACTTTAATAGACATTCAAGAGCTTTTTTTCTAGTGTTTTCCCTATATGCTGGGCTTATTGCCTCAACAGCCCTTGCCATGCTGTCAGGTAACTCTCCCAAGAAGGGAAAACACAAGCCCAACCATGCAGAGGAAGGCTACCTGAAACTTTCTATTCCACACAGTTTGTATCTAAAGTGATTTATGGGGGTACATCGCAGGAGCACAACTGGAATATGTCGTGGTTCTCCTTTGACTCAGTTTCCTCTCTGTAGGAAGAAAATAGGAATAGGGAATGGAATAGTTTGGTCCATGCCCAGTTCTTATTCTGATATAGATGGAGATACAGCTGTATCTGAGAGCTCAGGCGTACACCAAAGTTCTATAGCTTTGATATTGCTGCTGTTGATTTCCTTTGCACTAGAGTGAATATTGTGATAGACTGATGGGGGATTTTTAGTTAAAAGACTTTACATTGCTCCTTCCAGAATAATATTAAAATAGGACTTTGGCAAGGAGCTTTGCATCATGTGTAGGAAGATGGAAGAGATGTACACAGAGAAAAAGTAAACCCCGTAAGTTAGAACTACAAAATCTAAGTGATGGGAAGAATGAAATTAGACTCATTTCTCAAAATTGATTTGTCTCAAAAGAATGCTCTAAGTTTTTACTCATTTAAGGTTGTGTTTGATACTGGTTTGCTCCTACAATCTTTCTCAAACTACAACAGCTATAAAGAAAATGTGAATAAAAAGGAGATGAACTAGCAGTACTTTGACCATTATCATATTTTGTATTGATTTCATATCTAGAAGTGAAAGACTGGAGGCCCAGATATTATTGCTCCAAGGCCTGACAAGAAAAGCAGTCCTTGACTCCAAGTAAGTCAAATTGGAAAGAGAAAACTGACACACCAAGCAGATAAGAAAATGAAAAAGTAATAGTGAAACAAACACAATCACCATGTACAATGGTGATTCAGCTATTCCTGTTTATCTTCCTTCTACATACAATCTCCTAGTACGTTATTTTTGCTCTGGAACAGGTAGTTATGGACAGTGTGTTCATGCTGCAAGTGTACTGTAGTTGCAAGTTGAGTGCAGATGAAAACTTTTTGTATTTGAACCTAGGAAAGCATTAGTGAGGCTGAACTTCAGGTTCCGTACTGAACGGTTATTTCTGACCATGGCAATATGCATGCTTTTAGCTATATAAGCAGAAGTCATGAAATGATTTTAAACTTTCATTTCATTAACACAGATACAGTCCTTTTGTTGTAATTTTTTTACTTCACCTACCCAATGTTTTATGTATTACTTTTCTAATTTTTAATTCTCAATTTGGAAGCAGAGTTGGATGGCCAAGCAAAAAGACATTGGGGGTAGGTGGTTGTAATAGACATATTTATGTATCAGCAACCACATATGGTCACTGTGTTTCGCTGATTTTCAAAGACCCTTCCCAAAAGAGGTCAAATATCTTCCAGAAATATTTCAGGTCCTTGTGTTTGTGAAGACTGGGGATATAGGAGAGAGAGACACTGAATTATAAACAAAGTGAGGAATAAAGGGGTTCACACTTGATCTTGATGAGATGTAAAAAGCTAACTCAATCCCAAAAGTAACCTTCATACATATTGTATTTAGTTAAATATAGGTAAGCCACTAACTACATTCTTCCTTCTGACTAAAACTGGACCCTGTTTAGCCAATGCCATTTGGACAGTGGTAAGATAATATTCTGGAAGTTGCCCACAACTTCTGTTTTAAAAATCAGTTTTGAAATAGATACGGTGGCTGATGAAGCAGCCTATTCTTCATAGGACTGTGGTTAAATGGAAGAGGTTTAGCAGAACCTTTTCTGTTCCTAGTAACTACTGCTAATAAGTTTCAGTAAGCTACATATATTAAACTTTCACTTCCTGAACTTTGTGGCTAGATGAGACAATATTAAGTATCATGCTACAGTAATAAAATCACAGTAATGTCACTGTACCTTCAGCTAAAGAGACTGCAAAGACATTTTACACAAAATAGAAAGCTGAAATTACATAAAAATAGGTGGAATAGATTTTCAGGTGCTCTATAGCAGTCTAGTTTCAGTGGACGTTTACATACTTAAGAGAATAAAATAATTCTGAATAAATTTTAAATTGTGTGTTAAATCTTAAACATGCTGTCTGTAGTTCACTTCCAGCTGTAAATGCAATGTTACCTTCATCAGTGGCAGCCCATCAAAAACCCACCTACAATATTCTAAATCAACAGTGAAGAGTTTGAAGGTAACAAAGAGCTAAAGCATATGAAAAATGTGACAAGATATATTGTAACATTCTTTTACTATTTCTGTATCCCCCAAATTTTTACTCTTATTTTATGTAAACAATGCGTACTTTCCCCAAGAAAGTGCTCCAGACTTTACCGACATGTTCATTATACTACAGAGTGGCTCAAGCTTCCTGGGTTAGCAAAATTAAATTGTCCATAGATTGCTGAATGGGTTCCACAGGCTGCAAGCACCAGAGTTTGGCAAGTGAAGGGAATCAGGAGATTTGCTGGGGTTTGAAAAAGGAATGGAATCCCCTCAGCTAGTCTTACCCTGCTGCAAACCAATGACCTGTTGCTGAAGTTGCTTTTGTCCCACACTGGGGCCCAAAGCATGAGGCAGTGCTCCTAGGTGGCACGTGGACAAAGTCCCTGTATGTGAGTGGGTATGCTCTGCTACCCACACGCACTCCCAACTGCAGAACTCTGAGAGACTCGACTCCTTCCCCCAAATACTGATACATAGTTCACATCTCTCCAGAAGCAACTGAACAGGCACAGTATGCCCCTCTCACAGATACATTCACAAAGAAATAACAGAATTCAGGTATTTATTTCTTGGGAAGCATTATCCTTCCAAAAATCTTACAAGCTTTCCATCATCCCTAGTGTGTTGAAAAATAAATGCTTCTCAGTTCAAAGGCTTACGCTTTACTAACACAGAAGATGTCAGCTCTTCTTGTGTCTCAGAGGATTTCTTAAAGGCAGAAAATGTGCAATACATGCACGCTATTCTGCAGGTTTTCAGTTTGTGCTTCTTATTATGTAATAGCAGCTCTGAAATGTATAGATTAGAACATATGTTTAAGAAATAATTGCAAAAATACCTTGAAGACAAAACTTTTGTCTAATATTGGGATAGGGCTCCCTTAGTATTTCATGGATTGCAGCAAGGTTCTTCTGAAAGGATGTAGTATTTTAAATTTTTTAATGAACTTTTGAGATTACATTTACTTCTGAGCCATTTCAGCTACTTCATCACTTAAAAAAATAATCAGTGGTTTCCAGTAAATACCTCCAATGTGAGACATAACCAAAAATAGGATGCTAAGTGGCAACATCTTGCTAACTGATTCTACTGGATGAGATTGTGCTTTATCTTTTTCCCCTCAACTCACTAATGAGGCTGCACAGCTGCCAGTAATGAGCTGGTTCATGCCTGGTCCACTTAGACTGCAGGCCAAAGAGCTTAAGTCCACTTGGAATACTAAGTTAGTTGTTTTCAACATTTCCTGTTTGTGGATCCCAAAAATTTTCCAGTGAAGGTTTAGGTCCCTGAAAAACATTATTACCAACAGGTTTACTTTTCATAGTTACCCCACACATGTAAAGAAGTCCATGGCCACTCAGTGTACCTAGATCATGCACAGAAAAGGCCAATTGTATCATCTATAGAAGATTATACTTTCCTGATAATACTGAATAATTATTAACATAATGACTATACAAAACCAATATGATCTTGTCATCTTGAAATTAAGAGTAGACTGGGACTTGTAAGCACTTCATTGTCCTCTTTACTTTGGAAAAATTCAACATTTGTGTTTGGAAATAAAATATCATTTAGCCTTTGAGCTTTAAGGGCAGAAGTCTCCTAGAGTGATAATCATCATGTAAAGATTACTTGAGAGCACTAAACATAAATATGGGAATTAAAATAACCAAAGAAAATTCTATTATGAAGACAATTTTCAAATGACAACATAGGATGACAACACTCCATTTAAAATTAAAACATCCAAGAGTAAATTACAGCACTCATACACTGAATTATCACTGTACTTCTGGGAAGATTTTAGTATGGTCTCATTTAATCATGGACATCTCCATTTGACAGACTTTTATGACAACTTTGAATTGATGGTGTGAACCTGAATGGATACTGTAGGCACTGAATGAACATCAAATCTGTGTAGAATGTAGCATAAATTTGCCTTTTGAAAAAAATTTAAAATCAGAGTATTTATTCCATATAAATAGGATATTAAACTTCCAGTAGTTGGGAGAACCTTTGTAGAAGATACTCCATTATATACTGCACAGAGATGAGTTATGTTAAAAGGAGCCCTGTGTTCAAGTACTCAAAATTTAGGGAATATTATTGCTATACAATCTTTCTTGATTTTTGGACATGTGTGGTTTATTCATTTTTTATTCCTTTCCCCTTTCCACATAAAATGAAATGTACTCATCTGGTGAGCAACTATTCTGAATTTTTACAATCAATGAGGAAACTTTTTTTACTTTGAAGACAGAATTTCCTAACAGGTTGGCTTGGACAATTTATGATTTCAGATCTGGAGCCTCTCATAAACATTTGTGAGCCTATTTTGACATTATTATCTATTATAATGTAATATAATCTAGCTAAGCTAGCTAACAAAAACATGTTATGATGAAGCTAGCTAATAGTCTGATTAAATTAGACTGTATCATGTAAAAATATTGTAATTATTTGAAACAAGCGTTTTAAATCCAAGAAATTAAGAATTAATTAGAAGAAGCTGACAGGTAAGTCAAAGTATAGAAACAGGCTTGTATCACTGTGTAGCATTACATCAGTGGTCCCCATCTTCCAATGAACATATAACTTAACTATTTTTACCACCACATTGTTATTTTAACCACGAGGACTAGGTAGAAGAGCAGTGCGTGAGAAGTATACAATGCTCCCCATGCTATCAAGAAGATTTCCATTGAACCAATAAAGAGGATGGAAAATTAATGACACAAAACAACAGACTTAGTCTATATATTTTAAAGGTATTTTTTTTAAACAAAGAACCTGTATGTAGGTTTTTATTTACTTCACCTCTGAACTACAATGACTAATTAGAAAATAATTGTAAAAAATTAATTCACAGTCTGAGAGATAATGTCATGTAGACTTTTAATAATACATCAATGCAGCACCAGTGGCCATGTCACCTTGTTGTTTCCAGAATAAATTATAGTAAGATAGCCAACTTACCTTCTGTGTTGGAAATGGGAGTACTGTCACATTTACTTTCACACTGCTGCATTGATGGAGGTCTAAGTGTTTCCGGACAATCGCTGGATGCTTGTCCAGTGTATGAGAGGCACTGCACAGTTCTCATCTGTTGCCCAAGACCACACTGAGCAGAACACTAAAAATAAGAAAGATAAAAAAGTAAAACAACTTAGATCCATTTTTTAAATACAAAACAGGGTAACAGGGAAGCAATCAGGAACAGGCATCTGAAGAGATCTGGTTAATAAAGAAAATAATTTAAATAAAATAGTTCAGAAATTTTGGGTTTTGACAGTATATACAAGCACTTGTCTTTCAAAGACATCATGCAATGTTGGCTCTCCAAACAGTTATGATTTGATGATTCAATTTCCCAACTGTAATAAGGACTGTGTAGTTTTTAAAAAAATGCATACAGAAAGTCATGCAGTAGAAACCAGATTGCTGTTAGGAAATCCTTTATAGTTCAGCTGACAACTATCACTCAGAATCACATCTCAATCTGAGACAAACAGGGGAGAAGCTTTTGTTTCAGCCATGGGAAACTTCTTTTACCCACTTCCAGCAACATCTTGTCCTGAGAAGGTGCTAATGCGTAGAAGATTAACAGCAATAAATACTTATATGAACTATCATACCTGTCCCCAGTCTCCAGTAACCCAGCGAGGGGGAGGACATCGACCTAAACTGCATCGGATGCGGACTGGCGGCTTGCTCTCCTCTTGGCATTGTGCAGCTGGAAACGTTTTTAAAAGATCACTGCTTTTGCACAGAACAATTCGGTGTTTGAATCCTGGGCCACATTTTGGTGTGCACTGAAAAAACATTGATATAAATAAGTAATGAAAATCTCACTAAAAAGTCAATAGAAGTGTCAGAAGTGTTATTATGGAAAGCACAAGAATATATTTATGGTCTTATAATTAATTATAATCACAATTTTCCCAAGATGGCAATGGCAATTTGAAAACATTTAGAAACACAAACAAGCTGACAGATGATTCTTTATTAAGTTCAAGTTTTTATAAATTTTAATTTGATAAAAGTAGATTTCCTTTGCTATTTATATTTAGGCTATGGTGTTACTATTTACTTTCACATATAAGAACCTTCAGGATAAAGAAAAACACTTTGCTGCAAAGTAGAAATGCTTGCTACATGTAGCACTATTATGAAATAAACTTGAGTGTGCATTTCAGAAATTAAAAGTAGAACTCTCTGCTCTTAGCACCTTAGCACAGTCTTTCTCTACCTCACTTACAGACTACACTGAACACATTTTTCAATAAACGTGGGAAAATAAATGCTTTACTGGACTCCATAGAAACCAGACTATTAAGATAGAAATAACATACCCTCTCCTCCAATGTATGCTTTTCTAGTCTTTCCTGTTTAAAATTTCATTCTGTTTTCACACAGTTCTTGTTTTTCCTCCTTTTATCACTCCTCTGCTCATTCTAACAAAAGTAAAGGGGAGTGTATATATACGTATATATACCTCAAAACAAGATCGTTAAGAAAATCCCTCAGTGGGAGCCACCTAAACTAGTCAATACAGAATGGACAGGTTTATCCTAAATCTTATCTCCTCTTAGATTTAGGATCTTAAAATGGGCTGCAAAGAGATGAGCTGTACATTTGGACTTAATAATCCAGAACTGCAAAATGGGTATATAATTACTGTCCTTAAAATTTAAACTTTCCTCTCCTATCCTGTTCCACCCTTTCCTATCAAGGTACTTATAGGACACAGAACAGTAGTTCAGTGTTCAGAATTCTGAAACAGCCAGATTCAATCATCCTCACGCTGGAGGGGCCTCAACCCCAAATCTTGTGTACTCTAAGTTACCTGCTTACTAGAAAACTAGGGAAAGGAAGAAAGCAAGAGAAGACAGATCTCTGCCTCTCTGGCTGAACTGTAAAAAGAATATTCATGTTAAATAGGGAGCAAAAAAGAATGACAATGAATATGCAAGGTCTTCAGCATCGTGATCATGACCCCTCAGTTGTGGTCCAAATTCCATGGAATTTTGCATGTACCTTCTCCCACAAGTATTTAATGCAAAATGCATGACTTTTAAACAGGAACTAGAAGCAAGTGCCTCTTCCTAGCTGAGTGCTTAAAAATCAATTGTGCTCAATCTCTTCTCCCCAGTGACTGAACATTCTGTCAAAAACAAACAGAAAACGGACAAGGTTGAAAGGACCTAGTCAAACACATCAAAACCCAATGTGTCAATGCTGTTTCATAATCAGCAGAATTTATTAGCAAATAAGCAAGAGTATGAGGATGAAAATTCCAGTTTAGGTGCACCCATTTTCTAGTTCTGCTTGAAGACACATTCTTTTATCTAAGTCTAAGCTGCCATCTGAGAAAAATCTTATTTCAGCTGCAATGTCCCTTAAAACCCTGCTTTTTTTTGAGTTACAGTCGAAATTCCACTAAATAAGATGGACTATATCTGGCTCCAGAAATTATAGTGAAGTGAGGAAATAGGTTGCCTATAGTAATACTGAATCATCAAAAATAAAAAGGAACTATTGCAAAGTGTGACAAAACTGATGTTACCCAAGAACTACTAAATTCCACTGGGCAAGACAGTGTTATCTTTAAATAATATTTGATAAAACTACTTTTACATTCTCCTAAGGACTTTAATCTCTATGTTTCAAAAATATTTTTGTATCTCTGGCCAAAAGGATACAGATTTCTATATATAACTATACTGATGCTCAACCTATGCATTAGTATATTAAAAAGTTCCATAATTGTTTAATTTGTATCACATATTGCCTGTTTTGAGGATGAAAACAAAGCTTTAGAACTTGTACTCCAGAAAAAAGCGGCAAGTTTTGCCATTGGTTTCAATGGAAGTATTATTCATCTCTTAATTTCCTGAGTTCACTCTTGTTTTCCATTTTCATGCTTCTGTCAGAAAATCATATAAATACATATACAGAAATGTTTATATGTATGTTACTATAGCAGTTTTAATACATTATATTTCTAGGAAACCTGAGCAAAAAAACCCCCTATTTTTCTCATTATATTAAAATCACAGAATCACAGAACATTAGGGGTTGGAAGGGACCTCGAAAGATCATCTGGTCCAACACCCCTGCCAGAGCAGGATCCCCTAGATCAGGTCACACAGGAAGGTGTCCAGGTGAGTTTTGAATGTCTCCAGAGAAGGAGAATCCACCATCTCTCTGGGCAGCCTGTTCCAGTGCTCTGTCACCCTCACTATGAAAAAGTTCTTCCTTATGTTTCACCTGAAACCTCCTATGCTCCAGCTCGTACCCACTGCCCCTTGTCCTATCACTGGATGTCACTGAGAAGAGCCTGGCTCCATCCTCCCGACACTTGCCCTTTATGTATTTACAGACATTAATGAGGTCACCCCTCAGTCTCCTTTTCTCCAGGCTACAGAGACCCAGCTCTCTCAGCCTTTCCTCATAAGGGAGATGCTCCGCTCCCTTAATCATCTTAGTGGCTCTGCACTGGACTCTCTCCAGTAGCTCCCTGTCTTTCTTGAACTGGGGTGCTCAGAACTGGATACAGTACTCCAGGTGGGGCCTCAACCAGTGCAGAGTAGAGGGGGAGGAGAACCTCCCTCAACCTGCTGGCCATGCTCTTCTTAATGCAGCCCAGGATGCCATTGGCCGCCTTGGCTGTGAGGGCACATTGTTGGCTCATGGTCATCCTCTTGTCCACCATGACTCCCAGATCTTTTTCCCCAGAGCTGCTCTCCAACAGATCAGCCCCCAACCTGTACTGATACATGGGGCTGTTCTTCCCCAGATGCAGTACTTTACACTTGCCCTTGTTGAACCTCAGTAAATTTCTCCCCACCCAGCTTTCCAGCCTGTCCAGGTTATGCTGGATGGCAACACAGCTTTCTGGTGTGTCAGCCACTCCTCCCAGTTTTGTATCATCAGCAAACTTGCTGAGGGTACACTCTATCCCTTCATCCAGGTCACTGATGAATATATTGAATAGCACTGGACCCAGGACTGACCCTTGGGGGATACCACTAGCCACAGGCCTCCAACTAGACTCTGCTCCACTGACCACAACTCTCTGGGCTCTGTCCTTCAGCCAGTTTCCAATCCATCTAACCACCCAACCACCCAAGCCGCACTTCTCAAGCTTGCTTGCGAGGATATCATGGGAGACATAGGGGTGTTTTTGTTTCACTGGAGTTCTTTTACTACTCTACTATTCTATTTTGTATTTTACTATTTTTCTATTACAACTAATAAATAACAAGTTATAATTGTTTGACAAAAACAACAAAACTGACAACACAGAAGGAAAGAAAAAAGAAAAAGCTTCAGTACTAAACCTGTGAAGTTTCGCATTTCTTATTAATCCTTTGCTTAGCAAGCAGCAATAGAAAATATTCAGTGGTCAGAGCTCTCGTCTTCGCTATTACCAATGAGTTAACACAGCAAAACTTCCTTACTTCTGACCAATCCAGAGCAACCCACTGTGGAGGACAGGACTGGTTGTTACAGGGCTCTTTTTCAATAGGCCGGTGTGTTAAACAGTTGGTATTGTCCAGGGTCTCCTCCTCAGAAGGTCCAATCTTTCTGATGCAGAGAACTGTCCGTGAACGCATTCCTCCATCACAGGTCTTACTGCACTCTGACCAATCTCCTATAAACCATCTGGACAGAAAGTTAGGAGACTCAGTTAATGCATTTCAGAAACAGAGCAGATTATTGCACAAACCCAGAACCCAAATAGTTTAAAATACTAAACATAAATCATGTTAACAATAGATCTATTCACAGTGAAATAAGGTAGAAACTTACAGGTCTTTTTACTGAACATTTTAATTTATGCCTCACTGCAGTCATACTTTCTAATAATAAAATTACTTTGTATTTTTCTAGAGCAGCAATTTCCAACCTAGGCTATAGTAGTTAAAAAGGAGTGTTGAGCCTGACAAAACTGCAACCATTTAAGTAGATTTGTACTGGACTTGCCTGAAATTATTTCTCTGAAAGTATTTTGCAACTGGAAATGTTTGGGAACCACTGTTGCAGGTTAAAGCACAAGCTAAAAGTCAGGATGGCTGTCTTTCTATATCATTGCAATAAAATAATTGGATCTCAAACTCGAGCTTTCTGAGATTCAATTCTGATTATGGAACATCTCTGAACTTTTTAATAAAAGACTATACTGAAATGCAAATACTGAAGTAAAGCAAACACTAGTAGACTATGAATTCATCATATAAAAAAATGACATCAGCAAAAATTTAAAGTTGATAGCTTTAGAAGGAAATGGTAGCTGCTAGACAGCCCTAGCAAGCATGATAGCTGACAGAGAGAAATTCTGAGGGTTTGCATGTACACAGTGAAAGTCAGGAGCTGTACAGTATATTTAGATTACTTTGTGTTGCTGCAATGATTAAAGTGGCTGTTAATCTGGCTGTAATGGTTTGGGTTTTTTTTCCTACTGATGAATAGCTAATGTAACTCAGCTCATTGGAAATACCTCTTCACACTGTTGAGCAGATTTGGTCTTCAATGTTTCATGTGTTGATTAGATAGACTTGTCTGAATCTTATTTCCAAAGGATTAAGGTGAAGTCTAGTATGCTATCACATGTTGTCAACATGCCAAAAATGTCAGGCTTGTCAGTCACTGTGGATGTTCCTAGAGATATGCTTGGAGCTGCCTCATGAGATTTGTCATTTTATGGAGCCTCTGTCAAAAAAAAAGGTGCTGCTATCCTGTCTTGTTCTACAGAATGTGCAATATATTCTAATGTGAACCTAGATCAATGCAGAGATGCAAAAAAAATATGCCATATTCTGTCATTAGTTGCCAAACAGAATTTGTGAGTCTTCACCACCAAACTCACACTTTTACCACAGCAGGAAGAATTAGAAGCTGTTCAGAGCTCTGTAGAGACTAAAGTTTTAATTGGTACTATGATTTGCTCAAGTGATATTTATGTTTATACTGTATCACAAGACAGTAGAACTACAGAACTATTCATAGTACTATAAGAGTTACCTGTATAATTTCTTGAAACTGGGAACTTTGAGAGTTATGTATTGCAATAACAAACATACTCTTTGCTGCTGCTTGGGACGTCAAGTATAATGCAACTAGAACTCAGTTAGAAAGAGAAATGTTTTTATAACTTTTGATGTACCCCACAAGTAAAGCAGAATTTTGTAAATTTATAAAGGAAGTATTTGGTCACTCTACATAAAGAGTAAGTCTCACTGGGTGATAAATCTTCCAGCAAAAAGGGTAACTGTTATTTGTAATCTGTTATTTGAACAGCCTTCTAGTCTACTGACATGATCAGGAATCAAGAACCCTTCCTTAGTAGTTTGGCACTTTGTATTTACCCTGTGGGGAACATGAGAATGGAGGCAGATGTGGGCTGAACCGCTCTGATATATTCAAGCAGATGCTGATTAATGCACTTTACCCACTTTGTGAATTTTGCTGACTTGAGTTTCACCATGTTCATCAATGTCCCTGCTATACTGGATGGAGAATCCAGGAGTGTCCTATTTTGTGGCTTGGGTTTTTTTCTTGTTTTTGTTTATTTTAAATAATGTCAGTGCAATAAATAAAAAATAACTAGTTTTGAGTAACTATGTTAATACTACTTATTAAAGTGCTAATTTGTTAATAGTTAAGCCACACATAGGAAGGGATGGGGACATATTTGGTAAAAAGGAACTGACCAAACATGTCCACTTCCCGAGTTCTGCTTTCAGGTACATAACATGAGAGTTCTATTCGTGTACTTACAGCCATGCTAAACTGTTATCCAAACAGAATCCAAGTGCATATCTTTGCAGGGTAAACATATATTTAGACATAGACTATAGGGACAATGATTTAGCCCTACTTTGGAACTGTTTGCAAGACAGCACATTCACATTCAAACACACTCAAGGCAGAATAATGACTTCATTTCTGTTTCTGTCAAATGAGTATACTACATGACACGGGGAGTAAGTGTAGAAGACATTGCTCTGCCATCCCACAACCAGTGACCACACCAGGAAAGCAGTTGATACTCTGGAAAGAAACTGGCTTCATGAAGACCTGTTGTGATTTTAATGTGTTATAGTCTTGTCTCATTCCTCACAGTGTCTTTCATGCTGCAATTTTACAGTTTCTAAGAGACATTTAAAAGAGACCACAGTATTTCTTTATTGTGTAATATCTACATTTAATCATTAATGATTTTCTTGCCAAATTAGAATACAGCTAAAGATTATCACAGAATCACAGAACGGTAGGATTTGGATGGGACCTCTGGAGATCATCTGGTCCAACACCCCTGCTAAAGTAAGGTCACCTAGGACAGGTTGCACAGGAACTCGTCCAGTTGGGTTTTGAAAGTCTCCAGAGAAGAAGACTTCACAATCTCTCTGGGCAGCCTGTTCCAGGGCTCTGTCATGCTCAACCAAATTTAAACCAGAGCTTGTGAGTCAATAAACTGTTGTATTTCTTCCATTATTTTCCAGAAATTTTATTTGTCTCAAAACATAAGAAGGAGCTGTTGTGTATATGTTTAAATTATTTTCTAGTGCAAAATACCACAACTGTTTCTAAACAGCTTTTTTAGTAAGATTAAGCTATGCTATAGATCCTTGCCAAATTTTGTTTTTGAACAAATGAGCTTATGTGTTTTTAATTATCTTTTCAATATGTAGCATACAGCTATCCTTATAAATAAAACTAAATAGATGTAATTAAGTAGGCACCTAATCCTAAAGGCACACAGCATTACCATACAACATTGAGTATCCTGCAGAGAAAGCTGTTTGACAAAATTATTATCAGTAAATGGTTTGGTGTACTAAGCAGTTTCTATGTCTATTATTTCTCATGCGGACACTTCAACCCAAATTTCGATACATTATACTTAAAAAATATGGCAAACATTTAGTATGCAATATATATCTATGGCAAAGTTAGTCTCGTATCAAGATTCTTCTGTTGTTGCTTTAAGAATGATTCCCAGTTCTACTCTGAGCACTATTCACCGCAACTGGCACTTACACCCTAAGAAACAGCTTGCTAGTACCTTTTTACTCAACATTGTCTGAGTTGCATTGTGTAGTTTAAACATCACTGTTCCTCAGTCAAATCTTGTCTCCTCTAGGTCAAAGTATGCATTTTCCACAACCGATTTCAGAAACCACAATCAAAAATGAAAACCAAATACCCAGTCTAATAAGACAGGACCCTAATACTAGATCAGAATTTATACAGATTTGGTTAACAGGATTTATTACAGATCACAAAGACTTTTCTAGTTACGCAGAGTACATGTCCATCTTAGTGATTCTTGACTTACTCAGGTGGGCAAGGCTCAGTGTTGCAGGCTCGCTGGTTTTCTGGAGGCTTACTGTCAGGGTCACAGTAACTGTTTTGTACAATGGAGTTGTCATCCAGCCTTTTACACACCACCTCTTGTTTCTGCACACCTGGGGATGAAATGAAATGAAACACTGCTAATTAATCATTCTTGATCTTCTACTTGTTGAGTAAAAGTGTATTTCACCTATTGATTATTAATCTTGCCACCTGACTTTAATTGGCTGAATGGTGCAGGAGAGTGAGTTCCAATTGACTGAATGCCCCCTGACCACAACAAATCTTTCATTTCCCTTCAATTTTAGGCCACCCCATTGAGAGAGGATTTTAAACCGATGTTGTTTTCTAAAACAAAGGGAATATATTTATATATTTATTAACATATTGTTTTTATTTGTATATTGCACAAAATCCACTTTCAGTCTACTCTCCTCTCCTAGTAAAAGACATTTAAATTTCCAAAGACAACATCAACAAACAGAATGTGGTCACACTTCAATGCAGAATTATTGTTTATGTGCTCTGGTTTAAAATAAACCAGCAACACTAGGAAACAGCGTTGTATTTTTATTCATATTATCCTATAAACATTTTCTTCATTAAAATAATAGAAGCACTGCTCATTCTGAAAGATGTATTTTTTCTCCGTGAATGCTCATTTTGCCTGGAAGTCCCAGCTCCTCTTTCACTGTTAACTATCAACAGGGCAGTTTAGAATTTATTATTATTCCCAAAACATTGTGACATATCATTGCCAAAGCAACATTGTAAGCTAGTGCATTAAGCAGACTTTCTCATTTGTTTTAAAAAAAGCATCTAAAGAAAGGCATTAAACAACAACCATTAAAACTCTGAGTATTGGTATAAAGA
This sequence comes from Brachypteracias leptosomus, assembly GCA_013401335.1. Classification (NCBI taxonomy): domain Eukaryota; kingdom Metazoa; phylum Chordata; class Aves; order Coraciiformes; family Brachypteraciidae; genus Brachypteracias; species Brachypteracias leptosomus. The sequence continues at coordinate 13,450 of VYZX01013835.1, read as the reverse complement.
GAGGTATACATTTATACCTCCCTCTCTCCTTTTAGAACAAGCTGTATGATGTTTGCTAGCATAAAGACTCTGGATCTGCAATTCATATGCAGTCTTTATTGAGCATGAGTAGTCTTAATACTGAAATAATAGGATTACTTGTATGATAAAAGATGCAAATGCACTGAACTTTTCTCGAAAACAGAAGTTATTATTTTTCCAAAATGTGAAAGGCAAAATATCAGAGATTAAAATATTCTTGCTTCAAATATCTGCCAACTTTACTTTACAGCCTTTGATTCATTTCAAAACAAGCTTTTTATAGGAGGTAGACACACAGTAATAAAACTAATTATATAAATATGTTTTTCAGACACTACACATGAGATTTCTTTCACCAAATATTTGTAGTTCTTGTCTCATTTTAAACAACTTACCATGCAATTGCTTCTTTTGTTATTCATTACAGACAAGAATCAAATCTCCTATTTTGGTTCCTGCAATGTGACCTATACAGAACTCAGATATTTAATTCCAACAGCGAGTCAAGTCTAGCCTTGAGAATCCTGGCATTTGGCCCACAAACACCCCACTTGACTATGAAGAGACGTCTCCCAGTTTACACACATGTGAAACTTCTTCATGAAGCTATATACAAATGACATGGAGAAAATCTGTAGTGGGTCTGTCTGAGCTGATTTTCCCCATACAGCCCTCATGCTGCAGTACTAGGGCCCAGAGGGTGTTGATAACACACACCCTTGTTATGACTAGCAGTGCCCACACGGCACCAAAGTTAGCGGGGGGGCAAGATCTGGGAGGGGATACAACCCGGACAGCCGACCCGAGCTGACCAATAGGATATTCCATACCATATGACGTCAGCTCAACTATAAAGGGAGGAGGACGGGGGGATTCTGGGAAGACATTTGTCCTCCGAGCAACCGGTACGTGTTCTGTAGCCCTGCTTCCCGGGACAGGCCCGACACCGCCTGCGGATGGGAAGTAGAGAGTAACGGCTTTGTTGCTTTTGCTTTATGAGCACGCGGCCTTGCTTTCTCTGCTGCTTATTAAAACTGCTTCTTATCATAACCCACGGGTTTTCCTTTTCCATCTTACTCTCTCCCTGCTTGCCTTGCTGACGGAGGTTTTGGGGGGGGTGAGTGATAGAGGGACTAGGGGTGGGCACCGGGCACCCAGCCAAGGTAAACCCACCACAAAATGGTAACCTCCTTTTTCATGAGCCTTGAGGATGGCACACACTCACCCATGAGGCTGCAGATGTAGGAGTAGGTATGGTCCCTTCTCATCTTGAGGAGATTCCTAACTCCCATGACCACACTGTAACTTCTGTGACTTAGTGGCTAATTTAGCTAAAGTGGCAAGACTGTGGTTTCTAGTCTGTAGATTATTTCTAGTTTTTATTCAACTACAGTCTGATGTAAAATGTCTAAATGATCTTGAGAGCAAGGATGAAAATTCAGACCTGCCTGTGCTAGATGGATGTCTTATTTTCTGGTTGCAGATTAAATCCCTTTCTTGTCTTCCTCCTGTGGACCCCATGAATCTTGCATCCCTGGTTGCACTGGGGCTCAAAATGCTTATTAAACAATCTTTAAACTACCCTCTTAACTCCTTAACTTTCTGTAGCACATGGTTAAGAGTACCCTTCTGGAGACATACTCCCAGCTGAAACCTTTTCACTCTACAATAGGGAATTGCTATTTAATAGATAACTGGCATGGCAGTATGGCATCCTGCAAAATATGGGTATTACCCCTCAAACTAAAATAGAGCCTTGTTAATTCAAATACTCTCAGAAGATTCCAGCAGCCTGAATCCAAAGCACATAAAAATGTCCCATGTGTCCTCCACTCTAACGTTCATATTACTGACAAGCAGGAGAGGAGTTAGATTCATCATTCAACATACTGTTCTTAGAGGATGCCTGTTTAGCAGGTGAGAACTTTGTATCAACCCTCAAAATCACCTGTCTCCTCACCTCACCTCAAAATTATTAACCATGTTGAGACCAAAGATGCCTAATGCTTGAGTCTTCACTCCAGTACTTAAATTCAGAGTTTGAAGCTTTGGTGCCCCATTTTGATTATAGTTACACCTAACCTTCACAAAGTAGGCACTTTAAATCAGGTTGTAAATCATTTCACATGTCTGACATCTCAGGTTATCCATAAACATCACAATTGTTTTCAAGTAAGCTTTCTTTATAAAAAAGATACAGATTAATATGAGACAGATGTCTTAGAGTTGAGCCAGGTAAACCAATCAGCTTCTTCTATTTCGTCTTCTTTCTAGATGTATCTGGATGCCACATTAGACAACAGTAGATACCACTAAGCAGCACAGAAGGCCACCAGAATGTTTTCCAAGTGTATCCTACATACATAAATTTATATGAGCATTTTTGACCATATATTTTTGAACAGTACTCAACTCCCATGTTTTTGCGGAAAAAACCCATCTTGCTAGATACTTAGGTCGAGTTGGAATTAAGAAGCAACTCAAGTTATTATCACGAGGGACCTTCAAGGGCCTGAAGTACATGCCTCCACAGCTGTTGGCTGGTTGTGTTAACATACAGATATTCTCCTTCAGATATTCATTCATCAGGTAGCAAAGATCTTAGTGTTTCACATAAAGATATTCCATTTATAGCATTCCCAGCACCTAATATTTCAATTAGATGAAATTATATAAAGCTGAAATTTGGTGAGATCTGGCACTATATGGGCAATTAAATAACCTGGAAACACAGGAAATTGGAACATAAAACTAGAAGCAATACCCTTCTATTGCTGGGAACCACTCTATGTAACCTCTTTCATAAACTGATCAAGCTCCACTTAAAGCCCAGATACATTTTTCTTCTCTGAACTTCACACCTGTGACTACTAAAAGCATTCCAATTTCCATTCTAGATGCATTAATTACCAATTTAATTTTTTTAAGCCACAATGGTCTTTCAGTTTAAATAACTTTATTGTGTTAATAAGTCAACTCTCGCAGTCTCTCTGTTGTTACATACACCATTCCTTTGGTCAGCCTTACAACAATTCTGTGAATCTGCAGCTGAATGTATTACAGCCACAATACAAACTGTGCCCAGTACTCCAGAGGGATTTTGCTAGTGCCTTATCCAGTGTCATTAATACTTTTAAATAAATACATCCTAAAATCAAATCTGCCTTTATCATGACTAACACATATCCCAGTCTTCCCCATATGTCTCCTAGTGCTGCACTGTCAGCAAATTTCATCCGCGCTTTCTACTTTTTGTGCTGCCATCAGGACAAGAAAAGAATGAAGTCTCATGAGTCATGTGAAAGGTTTTTAAGAAGCCCATTAGGCTCGGTGCATTTTGAACTGGTAAATTACACTGTAAGTGTGTCTCTTGTCTACTCATCTTTTCTAATTCTTTTTTAGGTGTAGGTGACAACACAAGCTGTAAGAAAGTTTAGATCAATGAATCCACTAAATTTCCTTGGTCTAGAAAATTGGTTATATATTAAAATATATATGGCTAATCAAGCATGACCTATCATGTTGCACTTTGCCCCACATGTCACTTATTTCTAGATCAGTTAACAGTTCAGTGTTGTTATGTATTTTTTCCAATTTGTATATACTTATATACACACACAGAGAGTGAGAAATTATTTTCTTCAGTTCTCTACTCCTTTAGTACTGTTTTAGTAGAGGAAGGACGATTGCAGCATGAAAGAAAGAAAAATGTTTGTCAGATTAAGTTCTCCTTTATAATCTCTTCCTTTAGTTCTTGACAAATAAGTGGAAGATCTAAATATTTGAAAGCTGTGACAAGATGATTCACTTTAAATTCTATAATCTATGCAAACACTGCCAAAAGACGAGAATAATTAAAATCAGATCTGACAACATGATCAGGAGTATTTCTTTTGCAATTTTCTATTCAAACTTCACCATGATGAGAAATAGTATTTAGAAGAACCAGCCAAACAGCAATGCTAGTAAAATGGAGCTGCTAGTTGACATAGAAATTATGTTCAGCTTCAATTAATGAACAATCATTTATCATTCCTATAACATGCTGCTTTAATTCTCTTGGTGGATGATAAAATAGGCTTTCCCTCAAATATCATTGCTTAAAAATAAGAATTTATAGATAACTTTAGAATTAAGCATTTTAACTATGCATACTATTCTCACAAATATATTTATGAGATAGCACAGATACTAATTTCGTGTTTTCACTGCATTTCCTACTGGCATCAGAGATATTTCCTTCTAGGCTCTGGCTAAAAATTGGCAGCATCACTAAATATATTTCTGAGGAGCTATGTAGTAAGAAATCATTCTGGACTATGAACACAAAGTATCATTGTGCTCAGTTTTAAAAAAAATTTAAGTCCGGCATGCTATTTATTGAACATTGGTCAGGCAGAATAACATCTGTAAAAAAGTATTCACCACTATTCACTCACACAGTGAAGAATCTTTAATCCATGTCAGGCAATATATTAACACAGTTTTAAAATGTTCTGTAGCATGTTGCCACACAGTATGCAAACTTTACATCATTGCTGTCTAATTACAGTGTTATTTAAAATAAAATGTCAGAAACAAAATTCAGAGTCTAATTTTAAGACAAGAATAAGAAACGGAAAAAGCTAGAACTGCAGTTTTCATCCAGACAACAGCTACAACTTGCTTAAGCCCTGTGGACCTTGAAAAAATCTTTAAATTATCATCTCATCCCTCAATATCTGGTCTTAGAATAATCTAAAAAGCACAGCTAAACAAGTTCATTTAAACTCTTGGGGGAATAATTACAAGCAGTTAGACAGAAATACTCTGCTTTCAAATCTAAAGATTTATAGTTTATAATAAAAGACATTAAATGTCCTCAAGACTGGTCAATGCAATTCTAATAGAAAACAAAACTCCCGTGGTTTAGTGACCATAATCTCTAGAGAACTGAGATGTTTTGCAGATTTCAATTCACAAATAGTCTGTATGACTTTCAGCAGCCAAATTTTAAATTATATGGAGCACATTTTATTCTTAAATTAAAATTTCAGGCATGTAAATGCTATATCTATTTTTAAAAACAATCCCAAAAATTGTGGTTTGTGATTGCAACAGTTAATTATAAAGATGCCAGTACCAATACACAGTGAATCCAGCATCACTAAAACTAGTGCAAGCTGGTTAACCCAGACATACTTTCAGACATCACTCATCAGATCACAGGATGGTCATCACAGAGCTAAACTTACATTTTCCTCGATAAGGACAAATTTAAATATACTCATCCTCAACAAAACAGTTTCATAATTCATCTGAGGGTATGAAAGAAAAACATAGTAGGCACCACCCTACAAGAGTGAAAAGCAGCATAGAAAATTGGATGGCAATCAATTTACTTATTGACTACTATATACTATTTCATAAGAACCACATTAATATCTAAAATATTTAACTCATCTGGAGATGAACTCTAATAGAGTTAATGAAATCAAAACCAATGCTTAGGATACCTATTAAATTCCTGATAATAAACACTGACATTTGTTGCCATTTATTACTAGAATATATTAAGTACAGAAGAAATTTTTGAAAGGGGGTTATGCACTTCTTTGAATTTATTTTAAATTGTCTACAAAGGTAAAGACACTCAGAAAGATTTTTTTTTTTTAACTTTGCTGAATGTTTTTCAACAATACCAGCAGCAGTTCAATTCCTTAGTAAGAATGCTTATGGATCTGGAAAAGTCATACACATGCCCTGAGGAAGCTACAAGATAACATATAAAGACAGACAAGCATGAGAACAAATAAACTACAATTCTGTGATCTGTAAGTGATATATATCACTCTTTCCTATTTTAGGACTTTCTTTGTCTCTTTCCAGTCCTCATTTACTGTTTTATTTCCTATTTTTACAGATTCTGAGGACGGCAGGAAGGCCAATGTCATCCCTATCTTCAAAAAGGGCAAGAAGGAGGACCCGAGTAACTATAGGCCGGTCTGCCTCACCTCCATTCCTGGAAAGGTGATGGAACAGCTTGTTCTTGCCATCATCTCAGAGCGTGTTGAGGAAAGGAGGCTTATCATGGGTAGTCAACACAGATTCAATAAAGGGAAGTCATGCTTGACTAATCTGACAGCCTTTTATGATGGCACAACTAGACAGATGAGGGGAGGGCACNGGGTCCCTGTAGCCTGGAGAAAAGGAGACTGAGGGGTGACCTCATTAATGTCTGTAAATACATAAAGGGCAAGTTGTTGGGAGGATGGAGCTCTTCTCAGTGACATCCAGTGATAGGACAAGGGGCAATGGGTACAAGCTGGAGCATAGGAGGTTTCGGGTAAACATAAGGAAAAACTTTTTCATAGTGAGGGTGACAGAGCACTGGAACAGGCTGCCCAGAGAAGTGGTGAAGTCTCCTTCTCTGGAGACATTCAAAACTCACCTGGACATGTTCCTGTGTGACCTGATCTAGGGGATCCTGCTCTGGCGGGGGTGTTGGACTAGATGATCTTTCGAGGTCCCTTCCAACCCCTCATGTTCTGTGATTCTGTGATTCCCTTTCTCAGACTTTTCTGATTAAATCATAATCAGGTCATTAAGAAAATCTTCTGTTGTTGTCATCAGCTTTTTCTGAATTCCAGTGAACTGTCCATCATTCCATTGCTCCATTTCCCTCCCTATCTTCTGAATTCCCTGTGTTTTCTCCCTTCCTACTCTTCTCTGAATTAATAAACCTGCATTGTACATTCCCTGTACAATATTCCCTGGCATTGTTTTCCTGTAGTCTTGCCCAAGTCTGCCACCAGCTAAGACCTACATGAGATAGTAACAAACCTTCCTTTTGAAAAATCTTGACTCAGAGTAGAATAGTTATTAGTGAACTTTCAGGAAAAAAAAGGAATTAATATGGGGAATACATGTAGCTCAATTTTATAGAAAGTTCCCAGAGAGGAAGAACTTGTTGAGATACTAAAATTTGTATTTTAAATAAAACTTTTCAATATAGAAATTACTGGTTGTAGTGTACAAAAAGAAAAGATGCAATTCTGGATATCCAAGCCTAAGAATAGATACTAAGAGATATTAAAAATTAATGACATTGTAATCTCATCCTACATATGAGTACATGAATCCAGGTAAACGTAAAAAACCTATTTTTAGAAAAATTTGATTTCTGCTTGATTCACTGTGCAAAATGTGATGCTCACTGGCAGAGAAACTATGGAATATTTTGTTCTTTTTTTCTTTAACATGAAAGACACTACTAAATACAGAGTTTACAATCTGTCATGAAGGAAAGACTAACTTCCTTCTATTTTTTAGAGGCAATCTAAACATGTAACTGCTTGTTTCTTGAACTTTAATTCATCTCTTAGACCACTTTATGAAGAATACAAGGGGAGAGGAGGCATAATGCCTACTGTGGAAAAGAGTCCATTGATTTAAGATGCCTGTCTGACTTTTCAGAATACTTTGCTTTACACGCACTTTATGCAATGATGAAATTCATTGCATGCTTCAGAAGTCAGACATTCCAGAGAGCTACCCATAAAATGATGAACTGATAATTAGTAAGACTGTAATTTATGCTTTGAGTTGGTATCACATGAGGACCATACAAGGGAAAAGGGCCTCCAAGAAGCTGTAGGAACAGCCCAATACAGTGGATTGCTCTCAAAATACTATGCAGAAGAGACTGTACAAAGATAGAACACTTCTGCAAAGTACAATACTCCAAAACTATTTAAACTTCATCTGTCAAAATGCTGCTCTAGCCTTTGTGCTTTATTTCATGACATTCAACATGTTTCCACAAGTTCACAATACAGAAACATAATTTTGGTGGGCTGTAATGCACCTCTTATTTTTCAGATTCTTTGAATTAAAAAACATACATCAAGTAATAACTGTTTTAAGAGTCACAGACTTGGTCAAATGGTACGTAATGTAGATACAGTCAGTCTCATTTAGAGAGAACTAGACTTAAGTAGTATGAAGTGGACATGAGACAGCCACTAGCACTGCCTCAGAGAACAGTCCCTGCTCAAATGGTCCTTGTTTCACAGAACAGTCACAAATACAGAAAACAATTCAAGATTTCATAGTCATCCTTAATTCTGTCATTTCCTGGCTTCTAAGAGTCACATACACTTAAACAAAAAGGCGTAACATTAACATACAGACTTGTTAAGGGATGGACAGAAGTTGAATATGTTGATTAGAATTTAGATTTGCCTATAGCTTTGACATAAAGCCTATGCTTTGATATAAAGTTATTTCTTGCTTTATGTCATCCAAAGCTTTCATGAATCAAGATGGAGTACCATATGATCAAATCTTGATTAGTCCATGCAGTACAGGTGAGCTATATCAATTACAGTAAGAGACAGGAAANATGTTGTTGCCTTAGAATTGTTCACAGTCTGTCCCAAAGTCACTTCTTTAATTGCATAAAAAAAAATAATTTCCATACTAATATTCCTCACACATGCTCACTGTCCACCTTTTACTTTCAGTGAGAAATTTATTGAACTATTTAATATTTTGTTATCCTTTGATGTAGAGCAAAACGTATCTTCTAAAGACAGTCAAGTAAGAACTTCAATAACAAAATTCGTAACAAATCCTATAGAAATAAACAAAGCCAAGCAGTGGTTTCATTTCTAAATTTTCTCAACACTTCATATATATATTAGCCAAATTTTCCAGTTACATTCTCTGTCTCTACAACCTTTGTCTTCTTTATATTTTTTTCCTGACTCAGCTTCTTTTTAGAATTGTGTCTTCTCTTGGCATATGGCGAAAGGTGTTTCATAAACTGGAGGGAATAGCAGGTACTCATATGGAGAAAAGAAATACAGGCTTTTAACATGACTTACAGCTACAATGAATTATTTATTCCCTGAGCACAGAGCTCAGTGAAAATAAGTGACTGCAGTGTATCCTCATACTAAGCAGAAAGGAAAGTGCCTGGTTTAGCCACCATAAGCTACTGAAGAAAATCTTTCCCTCTCCAAAAACTTTCAAATGAATAAATGTATGCCATTTTTAAGGATCTATAAATATTCCCTTGAAAGTTAACTAATTAAATCAAAATGTTTAAAACTAGACAAATGCCTATTCTTTCAGAGACAATTATTTTTTCCAAATATATACTGTCAAATCTGTGAAATGACAACGACCTGAATGACAAAAGATCCATGGCTAAAATCTTGTCTCTACCTAAATCAGTGTAAGTGTTCCCAAGACTTCAAAAAGATCATTAACTCACTGCCATCATAAAAATAGGATTTGGCAGTACCTGTAAGATTCTGGTCTTTTGCTATAAGCTAGGCCCTTCATACTTCTCCTTTAAAATGTTCCTTTTCCTAGCAGACTCACCATTACTAAACTAGTAGTTAAAACAGCAAACTGTCACCCAGAAATCCAACAAATGAACAATAAAAATACTGGAGAAAGTCAGCACCTTCCTCTATTTTGTTCCAAAGACCTTCTCTGTTTAGCGGCACATAAGCGCTGTCCTTTGTGTATTACATACAGCTAAGCAAACAGCTGTATTTAAACGATAAACAATCAATAACAGCCACAGCAGATTCCAGCAGAAAGATGAGTCACAATTGTTTCAAACATTAACACCTCCAGTAGCTAGAAAATAAGCAGGAAAGGACAAATAATTGGCCCAAAGGTTCCTTAAAAAAATATGGTGTCTTCCTGTTGCTATTGGCAGTGCATAGTGCAGCAGAAAACTGAAATTCTGAGGTGGATTTAAAGTGTTCTCCCATATCTTCTGAAACAGAGGTATACTGGGGAGTTGATGCATTTAGTCTCCAGAAAGAAAAAAAGATACTGCTCACACAGCACTTCTACTCACCAGTCCCTGCAGCAGTGATGGTGTTGGCTTTGAAGGAAGCCAACTCTTCTGCTCTCCCAGACAGGGCTAGAGGTAGCCACTAGAGGGAGGATTAGGAATATAGTAAATTGTGGGTAAAAGGCATCCATGATGGTGCCTTGGGACATGGGACAACCTACAAATCCCCCATTGCTGCCTAAAAGCAACAATTCTCAGATACTCCTATGGGCTGGGAAGTATAATCCAGTTGCTATTATCCACTAGAGAGGAGCTATCATTATGCACCCTAAATTTGGTGACTGGAGGGTGGAAAGGCTGACTAGGATTATGTGAAGCATACCTACAAAAAGACAAAGACACATCCCTTTATTTACAATTGCCCTATTTGCCCTCTGGTTTTTAATCTTACTTAAAACTTCTGACATCCTTTACCAAGAAAGCTCCTGTGAAAAGCAAACATACCAGCTTTAAGAGAATCTCAGAAGGAGCATCAGCAGAGGGACACACACTGTGCCAAGATACACTGTATTTAACAAAAACATTTGAACACATTATTGTATTTGAAAACAACAAAATCAGTTGTGATAAAATAAATGTTCTTCCACTAAATTACAGTTTGAGGTATGTCTGAAAAAAACATTTTATATTAGTTACCTAGATAATTATGTAGTGAAGTGTATCTTGCAATTCAGTTTACCCTGTAGCTTGACTGCCTGGTGTCTTACCTCCAGCACAAGTTGCAGAACATTCTGACCAAGGCAGGTGATTCCATGCAAAGCCAACTTCATTGTCTCCACTGCCAGTGCGAGAGATGGGAACATTGAATTTATACCTTATACCCAAATTTTGTTCCTGTAGCAGAATCTGTAGTTGAAAACAACTGGTTATACCCTTAAAACAGGCAAGCAGAGGGCAACTACACTGACAT
>VYZX01013834.1:3749-18352 GCA_013401335.1 Brachypteracias leptosomus | reverse complement strand
CCAAACGCCAACCGGAACCCAGATCCCTTGTTGAAGGGTCCTTAATTTTTTTTTTAATTATTATTTTTGCCTGCCTACTCCTTTCAGAAGTGGTACAGGGGCCCAGACAAGTGAGGCCAAATGGAGCTTGGAACAGTTCATCTCATCTGCATCCTGTCCTGCCTTCAGACAGTAAACCAGAAGAGTACAAGTGAGCTGGAGCTTGAAAGCTGGAGACCCTTAGGCACTGGTAAGCATGGGACAAACGACTGTTAATGGCACAATCATCACTCCCAGTCACAGAAGATAATCCCTTGCTTTGCTTTTAAAAGCCAATACTGTCTCTCTCACAAAAAAAAAAAAGGGGAAGTAAAATATCCATCCATTCAGCCCTGTGTTGTAAAAACTCCACTGTGGTTCTGTAAGCAATGCTTACAGAATAAAAACGGTGAACTAAAGAAAGAAGACTTATTTAATAGCTGGGGACAAGGTTTCAGCTCATAAGACTCCCTGTGGTAATAGTAAGCCCAGAGGGGAGAGAGTGGTTTTTGACAACAGCAATTTCTGAAACATCTTGTGCAAACCAGAAACACATAAAGAGAACTTAAGATAAAGAGAATAAAGACATCGCATAGCTCCTATCAAAAAAACTGCTTCTAGCTGTTTCAGACCTGGAAATGAAATACTTTATCTCTCAAGGTGTTAAAATGCACAGTGAGGCAAAAAGGAAATGTGAGGCAAAATTAAATGAAAGGGAGAAGCTTTCCTGAGAATCAGATGTGTCATCTGAGCACTAAAAAACTCTATTAACTCTTTCAAATCTTTCATAATTACCAGAATGCAAGCAGCTACTTTTAAAGACTGGAGTTGATTAGAAACTAAAATAATAATTTTTAAAAACCTCACCACATTTAAGGCACTGAATCTCAGTATTATCTGTCAATGTTTGAAGTAACAAGCTTTTTATTTTAATGGCATTTTAGGTTAATGGGCCCCTGAGGTGTTGAAGGGATAGTAGTGGCAGAGATCTGTAGAACTGTGTAGTGATAAGGGTCTTAATGTAAGAACAAGATGATACAGATTTCCAGTCAGGTTGATGTGGACTAAATTAATGTGACAATTCAACATTCAAAGCTTTTCACTTTGCATGTTCTAGGTCTTATCTACCCAAATTTGAAAGGTGTAATTGCAGAAAAGAAATGTAAAGAACCAGTTCTGCTGTGGGCACTGTAGCAATCAGAAAGAAGCTGGCACAGGTTGCTTTGGTGTCTCAAGTCATGCTTTATTCCATAATGGCTTTCAAATGGGCAGATTTGTCCTGGCTTTACTGTTATTGACATCCAAGCAAGTTGGGTTAAGACTCAGTTAAATTGGTTCTGTCCACAGGTGCTAGAATGATGCCTTTTCATGCAGCATAATAATATGTGTGAGGTAAGGAAAAGCCTTTTCTCTCTGCTATGCATACACAGAGGCAGGCATTGACATCTGTTTCTGCAGTGAATATTGTGTATAATGTATATGGCATTGTTTCTTCATTAGGTATCAGTTTGTAAATAGGATTCCTTGCATCATGCCAAGTTTTAATAGATTTTTTTTTTTTTTTAAGAAACAACCAAAACACAAAAAAACAAGAATAGTGATTGAAGCTGTCAGAAGTGGTGAACCTGCTACTCTATGGTTGTATAATTACTGTTTAGCCATTGATTTTTGGGGAGGACAACCATTATCCACTACAGTGGAGCTTTATTTAAAGACTTTTAACTCAAATTTCTGAGTGATATATAAAGCTGAGGGTTGGAACCCTTCTCAATGATTTATTGTAATGTAACATTTGCCGCAATAAACTATATGCCCTCAATTAGGCCTGAGCAACTCCATTAACTTTAATTATATCACGGTTGTAACTGAGAGTATAATTTGGTCCTCTGGGAATAGAATATACAATTAAAGCTCCACAGGGTAGAACGGGCAGAAGAAATTTGCTCTTCAGCTGGAGCTGTCAAAGAAATTATAGGTTGTTTTAGTTATTCTCTCCAACCTTAACAAATTCTGTTACTGACATAGTGGCAGTAGTTTCCAGTACGTGGTGGTTGGTAGAACAAGTGCTGTCTATGCTTTTTCTCTTGCAGGTTGAACAGAGAGATCAGCAATTAAAGCTCTTGGGCACTGACTTTAGCTCAGGAAACAGGAGAGCAGAAGCTGAGTAAACAAGATGAGTGCATTTGCAGCAGCTGGCTGTGTGCTCCACAGAAATTGGCAATCACAGTTCAGGACCAAGACCAGGCAGAGGATGCGGAGGGCTTGGAATCAAGGGACTAAGGAGTAAGATTTGTTTATTTGACATAAAACCATAGCAACAAGCTGTTATGTTGCAGAAGATAAAGCAAACAAAGAGCTGTAGGCAGATCCCTGTGATAAGAATGGACTAGTTTTTCATCCTAACTGCTGTAGTAGAAAGCAAAGAGTTGACAGTGTTATTAAGCTCTCCTGATAGCCCATTCACCTCCTTTAAAAATGGGACTGAGAAAAATTAGCTTAGATCATAAGAATAAGAAAAAAGAATTTCTGTCTTGCGTTTTTTACTGCAAAGAGAGATGTCAGAGGGAACTTTTACCCTGCATGCAGGGTTATTTTTGTATTTTCTTTTGGTTCATCTTCCTAAGATAAATGGATTTGTTTGTCGGCATTCACATCTGGTGGATTTCAAGGGCTTGAAATCAGTGAAAGATAAACCATGAGGGGATTGGAAGTTTAAGTTCCTGTGGAAAGGCTGCAGGACAGCCAGGAAGCATCAGCTAAAAAAAACCACTTGGGCTATGTTAAACCCTAAATGGCTATGCCCAGGAGATGTCAGAGCCCATGGTGTTCCTACAGGTTTGGCACTTGAGTTTTGTAATGCCTTCCATGTCACCTTGAGCTCAGTCTTGGTCCACGTGCCTCCAAGTTCCAGCAGTTTTCACATCAGAAAAATCCCTCAAGGAAGGATCTTTGGGTTGTGTCTGATTTTCAACACCTGACTGCCAACAGAGGCAGGTCCCCACAGTTGCCTTCATTGCTTAACCTGCATGCTTTACACCCAGTTCCCATCACCACACTTTTACAAAGAAGCACAATAAAGAATTCCCCTCTGTACCCAAACACAGCAGTGTTTGTCTGGGTACTTTAGGGGGAAAATGTTTGTTACCTAACTCCTGTACCAAAAGCTATCAAGTTTCTGTAATGGTGCAGTTTGTGTGTACCTATTACCCTTGAGTTTTAGGCTCTCCTCAAATCAGTTCCAAGTTTGGCCAAAGCCCTGCTAAAATGAGTAGCAAAGCTCAGCTCCCTGTGCCATGTGGTTTTCAGTCTTTTCTGACAGGCAAATACTGCACTGCTTGTATATTAGATGGGGGCTTGGGTTTCTGAAGGGTCAGATTGGCTTATAAGCATATTTAGATCTGAGTTTAAGACATGAGTGGAAGCCTAAAATGATGAGGAGGCTGAAGAAAGTAATAACTAAGTTAAAGAAAAACCTCACAAACTCATTTAAAACATGAATAGCTTGACTATATAAAAAGCGTATGTGATATTGGAAGCAATAGCAAAAAGGATTTATTTAGGAGCAAAACTTCCATCTATTGGTTTAAATTATGGGATGGAAAGGAAACAAAGGGAAAAGAGGAAGCTTTGATGAGAAAAAGAAAAACTTTTTCAAATTTGTGGGTATATGGAAACCTTTCAGTTATTATGTTTAACAGAACTGGCCTGAAAAATTGCAGTGAAAAAGACTATTTGTAAAACAAACAGTAATCTGTGAAAATAACACTGTGCTAAATAAACACCTAAATAAATCCAAAACACCTAAATAAATCCAAACCACAACATTATACCAGCTACTAGGAAGAAAATTAACCCTATTGCAGCTGAAACCAGGGCAGTAATCCAAGTTTTTTGCAAGAATAGGACCAAATTTATTTCTTTTTTCCTTCCATTCTTCTTACTTTTGTTTTAATATCTTAATACATAAGGAAGAAGTACAAAAGGCATATTCAATATCTTTGCCTATTTAACTGAGTGAATTATTCCCTACAATACACACATTTTTTACATTCTTATTAGAATATCTGAATAAGTAACTTGTCTTTATAACTTCCTCTACTTTCTTACAGTTTATCTACTCTTGACTGTTTAACTGTCATAGGAAATATCTTTGTACTTCTCCTAACTTTGTATTAAAAGTCCCAACTGCTGCTTTAGGCCATTTTTCTCTTATTTATATAACCAACTTTTGCTTCTGAATTTTATATGCTCTCATTCCTATACTCCTTTGAGACAATGGCAAATGCCCAATCATTTCAAAAGACCTGTGGTTTAAGCACTTAGCTTTCTTATATTTTTGTTATGTGCTATCATATAGTGAAATTCTGCTTCCTAATTCTGCAACCAGTTTCATTAGGACTGTAGTCTGTGTTGTTCCTGTAGATGGTGGTGAGGACTGACATAGCTGTGCACTGGTGAGAAGTGGTGAGTGGTTAGAGTGTGCCTCCTTCTACTTGCAGTTGATCCTGTCTAATTCACATGTTGAAAGGGACAGGGACTTCTTTATGTTGTTTGTAACTTTGTGAGATGGCCAGCTACTCCAAACTAAAGTGGAAAACTGGAAAAAAACCTCACAAACTGCATAATTAAGGTACGTATGTTTAACAGCATTTTGTGGGTGGGGTTCTCTGCTGTCTTGCACTTGCAGACTGTGTGAAATGCTGTGAAAACAGAAGGGGTTGTATCCCATCAGTATGAATGACTGTCCAAACTGAAACCATGGGGTCTTTGCATCCTGGAATATCACTTGCATCATGGGGTAACCTGTAGCTGGGAACGTTTGGATACACAGAAGCCTTTCCCCAACCTTGCAGGAGACAGGCACACCATGGCTAAGATGAGCAAATGCTAAATGCTGCTTGCTCAGCACTGCTTGTGAAAGAGAAATGTTTAAAAGACAAGAGTAGACAAGTGAATGTAATATCTGCATTATTTTAAAGATGCTTTCTTGGACTTGACACAGCCAGATCAAGGAATATTTGACAGAGGAAGTGTCCCCAACACTGTCATGTGGCCTTGTAATTCTTGCTGTTCTGACCTGTGCTGATTTTAAAGTCCCTTGCTAGATGTTCAATAGCCACTCTTGGCTTGCTTATCTGTAAGACTTTTGGGAAAGAGAATCATAACCATATATATAAAAAAACAACCAACCAAATCCAGAAAACCAAAACCAAACTCTTTGCCTTCTAAAAGTAAATTGTTGAATATGATGCTGTCAAACAGTGTTAGGAAGAATTTCTTCTTTTGTATGTTCAAAAATGTCACTGTTTTAAAATGTTTGATAAGAGATAAGCTCCCTTGAAAGTGAGTGCTGTTTCTTTTCCTCAGAAAATTCTTTTTGTTCTTTTTTTCCATGATGTCTGTCTAGATTAATGGTGTCCTTGCAATAGAATAGTGTGCATATTCCTCAACCTGGGTGGGGAGTCAGATAGCCAATTATTTAAATGAAACAACAGTTGAATTAGTAGGTTAGATGAAAACCAGATTATCATAATATATAAATTACATGACCACATCAGACTCTGAATAGCTGTTTGGATTTGCTATCAGGTTCTGAGGCATTTTGTGCAAAATGCAGGTTTCTGCTTGGCTGCTCACCACAATGCTTGCGTAAAGGGCAAGGAGAGGAACACTGAGCACTCCCCTGGTCAGAGCACTACGTTTCTAATTTTGTGGTCTTTTCTTGGATGTGACACCTAGAGCTGGGCAGATTACATTACCAGTTAATGATCTGCAGAATGATATCCAGTGCTCTTTTGGCCACTCTCCTTTCTGATGCTTAACAACTCTATATACAAAACTAGGGCAAGAATTTAACCTACTCTTTGCCATCCATCAAAGCACCATGAAGGGCATTTATTGAGGGGAGGAAGATTTGACAGGGGGAAAAGGAAGTGATAGTAATTGTAGACCAGCCAGGTGCAAGCTGGCTGCCTAAATGCACGCAACTCATGCCCAAGTGGGCACAAAAGCTCCTCAACAGGCACATGGGGCAATCAGATCCTCTCTCCAATTATATGGCTTGGAATCAGAAATATCTCCACTTTCTTCCCTGAATTTACTCCAGATTCATGCAAGTGTAACTGAGTCAAAATAATTAATGATAGACTGTCAAGATCTTTCTTTCTTTCATTGCAGCCAGGAGCCAAGGCATAGATTGGCTCATGCAGGAGAAATGAGACCCGTGCTTGCATCTGTGCTGGTTAATAGCAATGAAAAGGCTCTCTGCTTACTTAATTAACTGGCTCTTTACTAAGAGGGCTGTTTCAATGGTGTGGCTGTACCTAGAAATATGGTTTGATTTCTCAGTGCCTCCTTCAAACTGCAACTTGTGGCAATTTTTTCCTTCTAACAAAAACGTTATTGTTGCTTGACGTATGTGTGTTTGCTGCCTTGCTGCTCGCTGGTATTTAGCCTGTCACAGGAAGATGGTATTTACCAAACTGTTACAGCTTAAGGCTCTGTCTAGGTGGAGGGGCAAATGTGGTCTGTATTAAGCCTTGAGATAAGGTTTGCCAATTGTTTTTCCCTTGGAAATCATGTTGACAGGCAAGTGGCATGTGCTCGACACTCACCCTGATATGGATCCTGGACACAGCTGAGTCAAGATACCTCTAGGACTGGGATATGTTGAGTGATGCCAGGTTCTATACTTCAGACACAGTCTCAGACCTTCAGGGACTGCAGGTGCTAACATCTGGCTTGTGATATTGCTTTTGGCCTGCAAAGTCTGTTTTTGCCTTTGTCCTGTTTAGCAGTTCTCCACTAGTCCCCTGTCTGCTCTTATGCTGTAATTCTTTTGACTTGCTAATTTAGACCAGCTGATAAAGAAGAATTTCTAGGAGCATAGCCTTATCGCTGTAGGGATGTCAGCTACTATTTGTGTATTCCATTTCATCTCTACGGATAGTCATTTGATTTTAATTCTCTTGTAACATGTAAAAAGATAAGAAAGGCCATGTGGGATCAGATCAGTGGTCCATCTAGCTCTGACACTGAAGAAAGAGATGCTGTTTAGGAAGGTCATCTGAGCCTGACCTCTCTCTGCAGACTAATCCTCTCCCATCAAGAGTCACAGTTGTTGGATTAGGGATGCTGGGGGATGCATCGGTGAGTATTTCTTACAGTATCTATTTGAGGACCTGTTGTCCCTAAATTTGGCTACTCCTCTTTTGAACTATTTACCTTCACAACCTTCTCTAACAACAAATTATAGACATTCACTACACACTCTGTGAAACTATTTCCTTCACTTAGGTGTGAAGTGACCTCTTGCTAGATTCAGTGAGTGACCACTTCAAGGACTGCAGGATTTGGTTAGTAGCAGTTTTGCATTCAATTTATCCTTTGTGAACTTGCAAAAGTTGATCATGTTCCCTTCCAGCCCTCTTTTCTCCAAACTGAGACATAGTCTTTTTAGTCTGTTCCATACCCTCCTTCACTTCAGTAGCTCTTCTCTGTACAGCCTTAAACTCCACTATGCCTTTGTGGTGCAGTCGCTCAAAAGGTGGGAGCACTGCCCTTTTATATTGCAGCTAAACAGCATGTCTGTTAATTGTAGTGATGTTTCTTGTATTTGGTAGCATAAGTTACCAAGTTACTGTTACTTGCTAACAAAAGTATCTTTGTCTTCTTTTTGTCTCTTCCTACAACAGAATATTTTAATTACAGTTTGAAATTTGACTGTAGAGGTATCACAGTAAGTGCAGATGGGTGTTTGGGATACATCCTTTCAATCTTAAATTCTGTGCAATTTGGTTTCTTAATTTTATGTAATATTTCAACACTGTATTTGAAGTCTGAGCACCTTTCAAATGTCTCATACTCAATTATAGTCCCCTGCTAGCAAAACTGCAACTGAGCTGTGCTGTTAGCACTGTCTAGCAACCATGAATTTCCTGTCTCATCCTTTTTTGCCTTGTAACAATACAATAGCTGCTTTATCATCTCTGTTTCCTATAATCGTCTCTCTTTATAGTTTCAGCTGTTGCCTACACTGAAAGATTTGGGAAGAGGGGAAAGAGCTTGTTTGGAAATTCAGTGTCCCTGAAATGATGAGAGTCCAGAGCCTGTGTAAAGCTTTTCTCTGGGGTGCTTTGCTTGTCTATTCATGACAATTTTGTCTTTCCACGTAAGTATCTCCAAATGGCCCTCTGCAATGTTTTGTACCTCAGGTTTTGTTTGTCTGCAGTACTGACTTGTCCCATCTTTTAAACGGAGATGGAAACTTCAGGCAGATTTATTGCCCTATGGACACAGGCTGATTTTTGCAAGCTTCTTTCTTGTTGTTCAACCCTGCAGTTTTGTACTCCTCTCTCTAAGCAGTGGTGTGCTTGATTATTTAGTGAGGTGAGACGTTTGTTTTATTATGATTTCTTCATTTGGACCAGAGGCAGCCTGAAGCAGCAAGGCAAAACATCTTGTTGTAATTTGACTATTTTATCTCCCAAAGGAAGAAAGTGTGCTTGATGATCATTAAAAATAACATCATGGGACTTCTTCCAAACAAAAAAATAGCAGTACTCATGAATTAATGTTGAGAAAGGGTAACAGAGGCAGCTTTTGCGGGAACACTTGTAGTGTCACAAGCAAAATCTGGTACCATGGACATGAGGTAGATTAAAACCTGAATGTGTTTCAAAATGGTGTGCAAAGGCATTTTATGTGGCAATTATTTAGACACGTTTAATGAATAGCTCACAGGGCACACAACATTGCAAGAAAAGAGAAGCACTAGTGCATTAAAGTGTCTCAGGAGGTAGATCTTGATGAAGAATCTAGCTAAGGTGCAGGAATAAAGGTTGAGGAAGGAAAGAAGAATGGAATGAAGGAATGAAGGAAGGAAGGAAGGAAAAAAGTAGAGTCTGTCAATATTGGAAGAACTGGGATTCAGCACTAAAACTGTCAGTCTGGGTCTAAAGGAGGAAGAAAGGAAAAATATTAAGAGAGAACGTTTCTGAAATGGGAGTAAAAACTTGGACTGTTGTGGAAGGGTCAGAGGGAGTTACAAGTATTTGAAGCTGTCTGTATCATGCAAGATGCATGACGAAGAGAACAAAGAGACTAGAAATACAGAGAATATTGGCATCATTAATCTAACTGGAACAGAAAGAGGAAGCAAAAATCTGTCAGGGATAAATAGCGTAAGATAATATATAGATCATGCAGAAAGGAACAGATGGGAGAGAAGGTTTGGAAATAAATAAAACTGAGGATTATGGGAGAGCACGTAAATTGGTTGGAATACTGTGTGCATGCTTAGAAACTCTGCTTAACTTTAGCTCCCACCATCTGTAAGAGTGGTTTTCCAGTTGTTGAATGGGTTTCTGGTACATCGAAGTAGGATGATTTGGAGAATATTTTTGTCTGTAAAAGAAATACCTCAAAAAAATCTACTGCCATGCTCACAAGTGCAGTGGTATTTCTAATCTGCCAGTCCTGTCCTTTGCATCTGCTGAACTGACCAGGGAGTCCTGGCATCCCCAGTTTATCAGAGCAGCTTTACCAGAGTGCAGGTGAGTGGTTCTCAAATTGCAGACTCTACTGAAGTCCTGGTGAGGAACACATACACATGGGAACAACCTGTGGGTATCAGGAGAGCAGAAGTCCAGCTGAGGAGTTTAAGAGCAAAAATGGGACATGAGGGTTTTTACTGTGGTGCTTCCATGGTCTTTTTTCAGTATCATACTGATATCATACTTCTGTGATAATAATTCAGAATGGAAATAGTTTGTTTCTCAAGTAGCTAGTCTTTAGAAAATACTGAAGCAAGCATTCAAAAAAGCATTGAAAATTGCTTGGAAAAAATATGAATCAAAAATGCAGTCACATCTAATTGTATGGAACTTTGTTTTTTAAAAAAGGAAATTTGAAGTTCATTAGGCATACCTGAGTGACTGCTGAGCTGCCTTGAATCCTCCCCATTTCAAGGTAAAGTAACTTTAAAATCTTTTACTGAATCAGATATTTAAGGCAGAAAGGGGTGACAGTTCAGACAATATTCAAAGAGCTGGACCTGAGTTGCCACTGAAGGACTTATTTAGTTTGGATGGAGCACAGTGCAAATGCATCTAGACACAGTTATAAGTCTGAACTCTCCATCTGGTCCATAGATCCCTGTTCCAATCGTAACCCCTCTAATCCTGCCCCTTACACATATCTTCAGACTTGAAGGAATTGGTCCCCTACACATTCATGGTGCAACTGGGCTCATCCCAGTGACATGGGAGGAGTGGACTGGCATCACTGCTGCTGGGAGGGATGTGATGCCCCTTGCCCTGGGGGGCTGCTGCTGGCAGAGCTGGTCCCTTGACCCCTTCCTGTGCCCAGCTGCAGCCTCACATGTGGTGGACCTCCACACCAGCTCCAAAGGAGTGACAGTGTGAGGCCAAGTGCACGCTGCAGGTACCAAGGATTCAACAGGAGCAGTCTGACATTTGCTGGCTGAAAGGCCAAGGTTCCGTGGCTTAATATACGTTGCCAGTAGATCAGCCTTGGGTCCTGAAGCAGGAAAGGCATGTTGGTGGTGTACTGTGCTCTGAGAGCTCATCTTGATGGCTCATCACTGGTGCACAGACCTTCCTACTCCTCATTCCCCCTTTCCCAGCCCCTGCTGTAGCCTTGTTTCATCTTTTCCTAGCCAATTTTGTAGTATTTGCAGTTTTGCTATTTCTGAATTATTCCCCTTTGCTTGCTTTCATCTGACTGAATAACTGAAATTTGACTTTGTGGGACTTTTTTTCATTTTCATCTCTCA
Source organism: Brachypteracias leptosomus (assembly GCA_013401335.1). NCBI lineage: Eukaryota > Metazoa > Chordata > Aves > Coraciiformes > Brachypteraciidae > Brachypteracias > Brachypteracias leptosomus. The sequence goes on along the minus strand of VYZX01013834.1, from coordinate 7,539 downwards.
AGCCCCGTAGCTTTGCATCCTTAGTTAGGCAGTGCAGTTTTACTCTGTGTCCGAAGTTGCAAATGTTTCTACCAGGTCAGAGGTTAATGTAATGCTTGGTATTTTTCTCAGTTTATTGAGGAATGAGTGTACATAACATGAATCTTTAAAAAAAATTCAAAATTCCCTGTATTGCCAGGGCTGCAGCAATCATTGTAGCACTTACCACTTTTTATTTTTAGTAGTGAAACAGGCATAGTTGTGGTAGATACTATGTCCTCTTGCCAAGATAAATGACAAACAGTGTTCTCATCTTTTTCTCCCTCTTTTTTTCCTTCTGAGGAGCCATATTTAGCAAATTGTTTGAGCATTACAACTCAAATAAGGTTTTACCTTTTATAGGTTTTACATTGCCTAGTTAGGCATACTATTTTCCGAGGGATTTCAGCTGCTAGAGAATGTTTCAGGCTCTAAACATAACAAAACAAAGACATATTTTCTATATCCTGAGAATACTGTAACTCTCAAACAATCTTAAAATAATTGTTGCACCTCATATTTTCAAGTAACTGGCAGGAACAGTAATCTTCTGCAGCTTAGTACACTCTATTAAAAATGAGTAATATACATATTGATCATAATGCTTCTCTTAGCTGATGAGGCATCTCTTGGGGATGAAACCACAGCTCCATATGGCTTTAATGTACTCGATATAGTTCTCCAAATAACCACTATAAATTATATTTCAGTATTATGCTGGACAGCAATAGAGTTAGTCTTCCAAACTGTCAATAATATATCACGACTGTAGGTAAGAAATTGATTATGCACAGGATGCAGCATTTAAATAATTAACAGCTAACCAATCTGTTTTGTAGCTGTGGTTTGTGATACTCTGAATTACACTAATTTTAACTTTAACATCCCATGATAAAATGGATGAGCAATGCACCCAGCTAATTGTAACTGATACGGGAGGCAGGATGCACCGTTCCTCCAGCAATGTAGCAAATGCACTGCAGTACAGTTTCCTCAGAAAGAATGAGATCCAGCATCTTACTGCAATTTTAAATGTAAATGTTTAATGGAAACATTCTTCTGAATATGAAAGTAGTTTACTGCCCAATTCTGGCAAAGGGTGATGTAATAAATAGCTGAAATTAAATTTAAGGCAAAGCTAAAGGCATGGCTTGGTTTGCCAGGATTATATTATGTATTTTTCCCTCAAATGTTTATTTGTCAACAAGTTAAATCATTAAGACAAATCAATTTAAATCCCAATCTGGAACAAAACCCACTCCAAGAAATAAGCAGTGTTACCTGTAAAATATATTGTTGTTTCTGACATTACTAGCTGGCAGAAGATGTGATTTTAAAAATCTGAACCTGGAGGGAATATTTCAGAGACCAAGTCATCAAATTTAGAATATGGACAATATCTGAACCCAAAGATCAGTTTCTGGCAACACTGACTCTGCCCTTCCTCCTTCAAAAGGTAAGGAAACTGGATAACATGCAAACGTCTTCTTTGCTCTGCCTCATGATTAAAGATCCCATGGCATTTTCTTAGAGTAGAAGTTTCAGCATTTGGATGAGCGTACTGCTGGCCCAGATCCTCTCTCCTTCCACCTTTTTAACAGTCCTCTTTGTGCAGATTTTCAACGTGGCTGGAGCTGATATTGCACAGATGATGCATTCCAGGACTGGCCTAACAACAAAAATTCTGGGTAAGGGATAAAAAAGAATGAAGAAGAAGATGTGGCTTATGCAGAAGAATTGTTTTTTCCTTCCAGGAATGTCATGGAGACCTTTGCAGTTTTTCACAGGAAGGGAAGAGGCACTGTTTTAGCATAATCACTTGTCCAAATGTTGAGTATAAGAAAAGGTATTTGAAACTGGCTTTTCACAAGGTAGGTAGCTACTGCAATATGTAGTCAGATGTGACTCAGATTTTCTCTTCAGGCTCTTTTTTGTTTAAATAAGTATTTGTGGGATCAGAGAGAGAAAGTGCAACCAGTAGAGTTATGTTTCAGACATCATATAGTTGTCAATCATCACTTCCTCAGGGGTGTAAGAGTCAACTGTGGCTGCTGTCAGGAAGGTGTGCCCCGAAGATTTGCTGAGCTCATCCAAATAACAAGGTCTCCAAGGTTTCAGCAAGTTGAAAAGAAGATCTAATTGCATATAGATTTAAGAAGCAGAACAAGGCACAGTCAATTTGGATTATAGTATGCTGCTGTTGTCTTGACAGGGGGCTTATCATTATGTTTTGACAGGGATTTTATTTTGAGCTGTAGATGACAGACAAGAAAGACTGTGAGTCTCTGCCATAAATTTTTAAGCATAAGATGATTGTGGGTTTTTCTCTCCCAGTAGATCCCTCCTGTTAGTGGAATTTGCAAAGATGCAAGTGATACTACCAAATGCAGGAATTCAAAGATGAATGTCCTACTTCTGCTTTTCAAATATTTTTACAAGTATAGTACTCAATCCTGGAATAAGGCCATTGTACTAGTAAAGAACTATAAATTAACAGGTGAACATCACTAAACCCAGGTGTAAAGGGAAAATTGTCTTTTTCCCTTTTCATTACCATCCTGTTGCAACTTTATTTTCTACAGTGTGTTCAGTGCCATAGTGGTGCTCCTCACCCTCATAATGGTACTGTCAGTGACTTCATTGTTTCTTTCTGAAGGCTGCCTGTTTCTGGAACATTAAGACAGAGGTATTGATGGCCCATTGTTATTCTGGAATAACTTTTGGAATTGCACCTTGGGGTGGAGAGGAAGACCCGATCCAGTGAATCCATGAAGGGAGTGTAAGTTTTCCTCACCCCCAGTTAGTTATACTCCTAACGATGTAAAGCAAACATACATCTATTCCTTTTCTGGCTCTTGCTTATGGCAGCTATTTAAAATATTAGATAATGTTTTAGACATCCATATGTGTGTGTGTTGGGTGGTAGAATTGCATTAGAACAGAAACACAATGCTAAAAATAAATTATCCTCATTCTACACATGGTCACAATCAGTATTCTCCAACTTTGCCCTCTCTAATGTTACAGTACTTGTTGTAGCATGGAATTTAAAGTAAGTTTATAGTGTATAACTGTCATGCATTTGATGCTATGATCTGGGTTAGCTACCCTCATGGATAGTTTACTGCCTCTCCCTCCTGATATATCAAACAGATTGTGGAAGATTTGAGACATTCAAGACTTGCTTGGCAAACCCCTGGAAAATTGCAAGTTTTACTAGTTTAATGGTGTACAGACCTCTGTCTCCTCACCAAAAAACCAGTATTTTACAACATCCAGCATTCATGAGATCACACATATTTTCCCCAAAGCTGATGAATTACAGGTTACCTCTTTGAGTTGGAGACCAGAAGTGAAGAACAGAACCAGATCCAAATGGCACAAAAGGTAAGAAGCAGTAAACGTTGGCAGTCATCACTTTTTCATGGGCGTAACGGTCAACTGTGGCTGCTGTCAGGCAGGTGTGCCTCAAGGATTTGCTGAGCTCATTCAAATAGCACTTCAAGGTCTCAGCAAGTTGAAATAGAGATCTAACTGCATAGATGTGGGGAAGTGGAGAAAGAATCCGTGTGACGGTCAACTGTGGCTGCTGTCAGGAAGGTGTGCCTCAAGGATTTGCTGAGCTCATTCAAATAGCACTTCAAGGTCTCAGCAAGTTGAAATAGAGATCTAACTGCATAGATGTGGGGAAGTGGAGAAAGAATCCGTGTGCTGTTACATATTTGGTGTTAGTGAGAAATGTGTGACTACATGTGAGAGGCAGTAAACTATC
>VYZX01013832.1:0-39587 GCA_013401335.1 Brachypteracias leptosomus | reverse complement strand
CAGCCTCCCAGCCCCGCCGGGCCACGGCGAGCGGGACCCGGGGCGACGCCGGTGTCTTGGGGAGGAGGGGGCTAGTGAGACCCCGGGACCCGGTGCTGGGGGGCGGAGGGGACCCCGGTGTGAGGGGGGGGGAAGCAGGCCCGGGGGAGGAGGGGGCCTGAGCAAGACCCTGGTATTATGGGGGGGACGAACAGGAGCAGGACTTCGGTGTCATTGCAGGTACAGGAGCAGGACCCCGTCCCCTCAGCCTAGCAGAGCCAGAACCTCTGGCCGCCCCTGGGCAGGGGAGCACAGGCACTCTCCCCTCCCCGCCCCAGTGTAGCAGGGGGAGGCCCGGCCCGGCCCTGCACTCCAGACACACGAGCTGGGGATGCGGGGGGGGCACCGGGAACACGGGGTGGGCTTGGTTAAAACGATGCAGAGGACACAAGTTGTCCAGGGGGGTTGTGGATGCCCCACCCCTGGAGGTGTTCAAGGCCTGGCTGGATGGGGCTGTGAGCAACCTGGCCTAGTGTCCCTGCCCACGGCAGGGGGGGTGGAACTAAATGACCATTAAGATCCCTTCCAACTCAAACTCCTCAAAGATGCTATGATGGCCAGCCCAGGGAGTCCCAGGGACCTCGGTTGTGCCCACCCCAGCAAGGTCACAGCCCCACATAAGCTGTCTGATGACGAGGTGGGGACTTGTCCTGCTCTTCCTCCCCCTTACAGAGAGGGGCTGGGGTTCCCCACAGCCTGAGGAGCCTATCAGAGACCTCAGGTCATAGGGGTGATGCAGATGGGGTACAGGCAAGCTCCTTCTTCTCCATGTCCCCTGCCCCTCTGATCCACCCTGGGCTTGGCCCACAGCTCCCAAGCCTGCAGTGGGGACAGTCACTGCTCCAGATCACCCACAAACCCCCTTGTGAAACTCAGCCTGTCTTCCACCTGATGTCCTCTGCTGCTTCCCCTCTCCCCAGGTACTAAGCCGGGACTCCTGCCCTTCCTTCAGCAGCTGATCACACTGCTGGCAGGACCCTGCCCAAAGGCACCTCCTGAATGGGATTCACCCCACATGCAGACGGTGCAAGGCTCTGACTTTTTGGCAATCTCCACCTTCTCTCAGATCCACAGCATACATAGGCTCCAGAGGCTCTTGCCAGGAGGGCTGTCCCTATGCTCCTGTAGAGCACCACAGGTCCCCATCCCTGAGGCAGCCAGGTCCCTTATCCCCAGGATCTATGGCAGTGGCCACTTCCCTGCCAGCCACAGATTTCTTGGGATCTGGCTTGCCCCAAAGTGGGAGGACAAGCCCATGCCTCCCCCTGGCCAACTGAAGTGGGGCTGGCACCACAGAGTTGGTGCCCAGCAAGTCTCAGCCTCTCCTGGGGCTTTTAACATAGCCCCAGCCCAGGATCTACATCCTGGCCGAGAGGTGGGTCATCCTCACTTTCATAAGCCAAGGTGTCACCATTCCCAGTTACCCTCACAGTCCCCAGAGCCCTGCCCAAAACTGGGCAGCCCCAAGCTGCCAGGGGACTCATCCAGCACCGACAATGTGGTGGGGAAGAACAGCACAGTACCTCTGATCCTCTGTTCAAGCCTCCTCCGAGCTCCCAACAACAATAAATACTAATAAATACAAACTCTTCACACTTTCTGCTCCCACCCCTGGGACCAGCATGGGCAGCCTCACCCAGAGCCCCCAGCCCAACACTTCACTCCCCACCCCCCGACAGTCAAGTCTCCAAGCTGGGAACAGTGCCAGCAGAAAGCCTGGGTATGTCCCTGGGGTGCTGGGGCTGCTCCCCATCCCCCACCCCTCCTGGTGAAGCCCTCTCAGTGATCCCAGCCCTGCTCTAGGGCACGGGCATGGTGTCTGTGCTGCTCAGGAGGACAGGGGTGCACAGGGAGGGCGGTACTTGAAGGCGATGCTTGCTTGCTGGCCCTTTGCTCATCTATCCCCAAAAATGCTGGGCTGGAGGTTCCCTGGTGGCCCTGTGGGATGGAGAAGGTCAGGCCCGGGGTGAGTAGCAGGGGTTCCTCGGCATCTCCGTGAAGGATTTCAGTTCATAAGGGATCCCCGAGTCGACCTCGATCGACTTGCGTGAAAAAAGCAGCCGGATGTCATCATGAAGGTAGATCTTCCCTGACTTGGAGCTGTGGAACCTGGGTGGAGACAAGAGCAGGATGGAGGGACCTCAGGCTCCCAGGCAAGGGCAGGACAGTGTCAGCAGGGGGCACGACCCCCTTGCCTACTTGGTCACAGTGGCTGTGCTCTGGTTGCCTTCAGAGGGAGAGAGACTCCGACCTCCCCAAAGGAGCAGCTGGTCCCTCCCCAGGTGTCATCCCTCCCTGCTCTGGCCTGTGGGCTTGGAGGGGGCAGGGACACATGGGAGAGGAGCCCAGGGGTGACCCTGAGGCAGGCATCCATCCTTTCCAACATGCCCTACCTTAGGTGCATCAGGTAGCAGAGGACCCTGCGGGGTGGGCCAGTGCCCAGAGGGTCACTGGGGGCCACAGTGGCCCCTTCCTCCTCCCCCACAGGCACCAGGAAGATGCGATGGCGTAGGAAGGTCATGTGGTTGGCTGGCATGTCCTGGAAGTCGTACGTCACCAAGAACATCTTCACCACTGTCTTGTTGGGGTTAAATAAGGTCTGAGAGAAGAAGGGTGGAGGGTGAGACTGGGAAGGGCACAGGCCCATAAGGCAGGGTTGGGGCAGCACCAGCAGGCTCAAGGGTCCAGAAAGACCCACACCAGACTCTGAGGACTTGGCCTGAGGCCCAAAAGTCAGTGCTTTCCACCCACCTCCACTCCTGTGCTCTCATCCCATCCCACTCCCACTCCCACTGCATGTACATGCCCTCCTCCGAAGACCCAGTCCCTCCTCACCTGCCTCTTCCTTCCCTACATCTCCCATCACCTTGTCTCCCTGCCAGCACCCTGGAGACCCCATGCTCCTTTCTGCCATGCTCTCTTGGTGGCCACATACCTTCTCTGCACGAGCTTTCTGGCCACTGCCCTGTCAAACAATGTAATGGAGCATATCTCCACCCTGGGGGGCAACCAGACTCCATGCAGCCCCTTCCCCAGGATGCTACTGGAGGCCAGGGAACGACTCACCACTTGGATGGTTCCAGCTTTGGGGACGCTGTAACCCTTCTTTCCCAAGGCCTCCAAGTCAATCACTCCCTGGGGCAAAAGAAACCACGTATGAGAGGGAGAAAGCCCAGGGAGAGCGCAGCCAGGACCCAGCACAGGACTGAGATCCCCTCGCTGGGAGCACCTGGCACAAGGTGGCAAGAAGACACCCAGCTCAGTCCCCCTCCAGACTGGGGGACGAATGAGCAGCAACACAGAGGTGACAGCAGAGCAGCAGCCATGAGGCAGCTGGGCAGCAGCCTGCCTGTTTTTATGCTGCAAGGGTTCCCTCTGCTTTGGGTTTGAATACTTCTCCTGGCACAGCTCATGGTCTCCTCAGTAGGTGGTGGCTTGGGCCATGCCATCCAGAGAGGAGTGTCCCCCAGGACACAAGGTGCCTGGGTACAGCCCTCACTCACCTCCCCCAGGGCCCCAGCCCTCCCTTGTCCCCGTACCAGGAAAGGTGAGGGCACACTGTGTTCAGAGATGTCAAAGTAGGTGACGTCGACGGGCAGGGTGGCATGCTGGGGGCAGTAGGAGCCGCTGGCACCGATCTCTGCCATGAACCCTTCGATCCTCCCCGACGGTGCAAAGCGCCCCTTCAGGATGGACTCCTGAGAGAGGAGGGAAGCATTAGGGACCTTCAAACAACAGTCCAGCACCTCACCTCAAAGCTGCAGGTGAGATCACTCCCATCTCCACTGCAGCCACATGTCTGCTTGCCCTCGTGTCCAGAGACCACCATGAGGGGCCCTGGCTGCTCAGTCTGAGACAGACCCATCCTGAACTGGTGGGTTAAAACCTGACATCTAACACAGAGAAGCAGCAAGAGTGCCTTGGCTCAGCTCCACAGCAGCCACCTTAGCAGGGTCCAGAGTCCTGGGGTATCACCCAAGGAGATGCTGGCTGAGCTGTCCTGCTGGTGGATGGTGACAGTGTGACACAGCCACCGCACACCAGGCCCTTGGGGACCACCAGCCCAGCCCCACACGAGGGCTTTATTGGGTTCAGCCTCTCATCAGTCCAGCTGGGAACTCGCAGGACCCACCTCCCTCCCTGTTAGGTGTGTGCCGTTACCTCAAAGTTGCCCAGCAGAGCATGGCTGATGGTGGTGGTGGCCCAGGGTGCTGCCGAGGATCTGGTCCCCCTCCGGAGGCTGGTCCGGAGATGTCGCCTTGGAGAGAGGAGAGAATCATAGAATCACAGAATTGTCAGGGTTGGAAGGGACCTTAAAGATCATCTAGGTGATGATCATCTAGGTGATGAAGATAGGTGTCACACTGGAGAGCATGCAGCCCTGGTCTGACTGTGTCCCTGAGGATATGGATCCCTCTCCAGGTCCCCCATCCCTTTCCTTGGTGGAGGTTGAACCCACTTTCCTGCCCCCAGGGGCAGAAGAAAACCCCCACTGCCCCGCAGCCTGAGGTCTTGTGGAGGGGACACCTGGGGCAGGGCAGGTAAGAGGATTAGATCCAAACTGAACCTCCCATGGGGCTACAGGGTGCTGGGGTGGCCAGGCACCCCGAGTCCCATGTCCATGCCACAGGGCTGCCAGGACACTCACGATTTGAGGCGCAGCCCACTCTTCAGCCTCCTCCCGACCGCAGTGCAATCTGCAGAGCTCTGGAGGAGACACGAAATTGAGAACCATGTTAGGGCAGCAAGTGGGGACTGCACACCCCTGGGAGGTGCCATCACCCCTTGCCCTGCCCCACAGCCCCACTAGGGCCCAGCAGATCAGACAGGCTCCCATCCATGGGGAGCTGTCAGCAGCTTCTGCAGGGGTGGCCAGCAGGGCAGCACAAGGGCTGGGGTCTCTAGTGGGGATGTGGAGGCTACCCAAACCCCAAAGTAGCTCTGCTGGGGACAAGGGCATTTGTACCCAAGCTGAAGGTGCAGCACATGACTCCCACCTTGCAAAGAAGGTCTCAGGACCAGCCCCAGTGACAAGTCACCCCCAGACAGAGCCATGCACCAAACACCTCCCAGGGAATGGTAACACCTACGATGAAGGTCCCCGACCAGCCCAGGAAAAGTCCCGTCCCTTGGTGATTCATGCAAAGTCCTCAGCAGTGTTGCTGGGCAGAGGGGCTCGCTGCCCACCCCTGCCCACAGCCAGGCTCCTACAGCTCTAGGGTGGGGCGTTAAAGCCAGAGCCACACCGCAGCCTCCTTTTAAAGATGTCCCCTTTTCAGGGGTTTTCCCTTCTGGAAGCCACACAAAGAGCAGCACAACACAAAGGGATGATGGAGCTGGCTGGCATGACCGGACGGGAAAACCCAGGGAAGCTGCTGGAGGGCTTCACTCTGCAAGGGCCGTGCTGGGGGCAGCTGGACTGGGAGACAGTCACCAAAAAGGGCACGCAGGCAGGGATGGAGCTTATGCCCCATGGATGGTATGTCCCAGCAGCAAGAAACCAGGGTGGCTCTGCTGTTACTCCCTGCATCATGGGATGCCCCAGGGAAAGAGGAATGTGCCAGCTCTGGCATGAGTATCCTGCAGCCTCAGCTGGCATGACACGGTGAAGGCTGGAAGCTGCTGAGGAGGGGTGGGTAAGCAGGGAGGAATCACAGGCAGCTCCTGAGCTGCCAGGGTGGTTGCAAACCTCTGGAGTCTACCTCATTTCTGAAGGCTTGTGGCACCCTGGGGACTGCAGGAAAGCCAGTGGCATCTCTGCACACAGCACTGGGGCTTCCACTCCCAGAACATGCCCAGTCCTGCTGCCTGCCACCAAACCCTTGCCCTGATGGATATCATGGCCAGCCACCCCACAGCTCTGCCTTCCTCATCAGGCCAGCAGAGGCCAGCTGCCTTTCCCAAGCCTGCTGGTAAGTCAAGCTTAACATGAAGCTGTTCTCAGACACTGAGTGTGGCCCCGTGCCATGGGTCCAACTCACTGTCACTGGGAGGTCATGTCCCGCCTAAGCAAGGCTCTCCAGACTGCAGAGCTGGCTGCAAGTAGAGGATCCAAGGTGTCAAGAGCTAGTGACGACCTACAGATGTGTATCCCAGGGCTGTCTGTCAGCTGCTGCCCTGCTCACACCAGTGCTGCAGCACTGGGACAGGCCAGGGCACGGTGCCACGATGGACCGCACTGGCCATGAGGACAGTCCTAAACTCTCCAGGCCATCCCCTGTCTTCACCCCTTGTGAGAGATGCTCACCTTGGCTGTGGGAAGCAGGTGATTCCAGAAAGGGGCCCCCTTGGCATCAGTGCTGCGGCAGCCTGTGGGCACTGGATGGCATGGAAGGACCCGCTTCTTCCTTGCTGGCAGGGACAGGCTCTCGTCCTCAGAGCAGGAGTCGGCCACAACCTCACCAGCGGGGAGCAGCTTCCTTTTGGCCGGGCAGCTGCTGAGCTGGGTGCTCCTGCAGGGTGTCTTCTCCAGGGAGCTCAGGTTGCTGGGCTCCGGGCTGAGCGCTGCCTGTGGAGCGGCGGGATCCTTGCACCCATTGGTCATCACTGGCCATTCCTCTTCTCCGCTAGCCCTGCTGCTGCAAGCTGGGCTGCTTCCTGGCTTCTCTCTCTTCCCACCAGAGTCCAACTGGGCTGTTTGTGCAATATTGTGCAAATCAAGGTGAAGTAAGCTGTGGCCAATTGCCTGCTCCCCATTCTCCCCATAGTCCGTAGACTGATCCCCAGATGAGACAGGGCAACTGTCTCTCGTGTGCAAAGTACTGCAAGCAATGTGCTGCGGCCAGAAGGAGGAGGAGACATCTTGCAGCTTGTCCTCTCTGCTGGCCTTGGGGCTGTGGCTAGGGCTGCCCTCACACCGGTGCTCCACCACCCTCAGCCCGCTGTGGGAGAAGTGCTGGGCAGAGCCGCACAGGGATAGCTCCTCCACCAGCAGACCATCCTCGAAGGTATCATCATCATCCAAGGCAGCCTGCCCAGGGCCCCCATCACGCTTGCCGTCCACCCCCCCCCCACCCCAGTGAGTTCGTTTGGGATCTCGCCCCCCCTCTGGAGTTCGCTGCTCAGGGTAACCCCTCTTGACGGCCGTGCGGCTGCCTGCCCGCTGCTCCGTGCTCTCAGAGGAGCTGGAGAGATGGGAGAAGATGGACACCTGGTAAACCTTCTGGCGCTTGATCCCCGTCTCGTTGTAGCCCATGAGGATGCTGCGGTGGGTGCAGCGCTGCGAGGAAGGCTCCAAGGATGTCTCTCCAGAGGGCTGGGACAGGCTGGGGTCCGTGCTGCGCTCCGGGGGCAGGGACGTCTCGGCGTGGATGTGCCGCATGGAGCCTCACTTGCCTGGACTCCGAGCGGAGCCGGAGTCACAACAGCCCATGCAGCAGGAGGAGGGAGACCGTAAAGTGCCACAGGTCGGGGTGTGAGGACAGAGAGTGGGAGCTGGACCCCCCACTTCGCTCAGGATGTCCAGGTGAGCCCTGCGCTACAGGGTGCCCTGCAGCACAGCATCTGGAAAGAGAGAGCAGGAGGGTGATGATCAGCCCAGGATCCCTGTCCTCATCTGAGCTTTTGGCTACAAGGCACCTGCTGTGTGTAGGCAGCTCCTCACTCCTTGTACAGCCCCACTCAGACCTCCCTCTCAAGAGGTGGGAAGAGGAACCAAGCTGGTGTGGCTCTCCAGGGAACCCTGCAGTGCTACCCACCTGCAGGATCAGCACATCCTTCCTGGTCTGGGCATGGAGAGGAGTCTCCAGCTGGGCTGAAGACTCATGGGGACAAGTCTGGACAAGTAGGGAGAAGGGGGCCTGCCCACTGCCAGGGACTTGATGTGCTTGCACAGGAGTCAGTCGGGTCAGACCAGATCTAGGAGCTCAGGCCTGTAATCACCACTTTGGGGAACAGCAACAAGAGCTCCCAGCACTTATCAAGAAGACCTGTCCCAGACACATGTTCAGAACAAAGCAAGGCTGGTGCCCTATGCTGCCAGCCCCACAGTGGGGACAGGAACTTGATCTAATATCACAGCTATCTCTCCTAGCTTGGACCAGAGACCTCCACCACCTCAATCAGCAGCTGGGCTGCAGAGCCCACCATGGGTGCCTGCACCATGCACCCACTCCTGCTTGCCCCAGGGGCTTGACCTCCTCCATGCTACATGGCACCTCACTTTTCATTTTCAGCTTAGTTTGAAAGCTGTGAGAATCCTGGCCATGAGTTTTTCTGGCATGATAAATACTGAAATGGCTGCAAGAGCTGAGGAGAAAAAGGTAAAGTCACCAGCAGACCAAGGAGCTCCAGAACCTGAGAAACTGCCCATGCTCGGCAGCTCTGCCCTTTGCCTGTCCCTACAGCTCTGGCTTTTGTGGAGCAAAGGCTTAGGGATAGATGAGCAATAGGAGAATTTGTTCTCCAGTTGGGTCAAGACTATCTGGAGAGCAAGTCTGTGCATGGTATTTTGACTCCACCATGATGTGGAAGGGAAAGTGGCAGGCCAGAGGGGTTAAGCCCAGGGATTTTGTTTAAAAGGAGTGATGAAAGGTCTAACCATGCACCAGGACATGCTGGGGACCAACCAGATGGGAAGCAGCTTTGCAGAAAAGGCCATGGAGGTCCTGGTGGACACCAAATTGACAATGAACCAGCAATGTGTCCTTGCCACAAAGAAGGACAACAGAGTCCTGGGCTGCATTAGGCACAGAATTGCCAACAGGTCAAGGGAGGTCATCCTTCCGACCAGATGACCTCCAGAGGTCCGTACCAACCTCAAGCCCTGTGTGTAACCCATCATGCTGCAGCCTGTCCTGGCTGCCCCCAACACTCACCCCTCTGCAGCGGGTCCCCACTTTGCTGCGGATTAACCTCCCTGTCCCACAGCGGGCAGTCGTTGGCACAACTAGCTGAAGACACCTGCCAGCCGGGCACCCCCCAGAAGCGGCGTGGCTGCCGTGGAATGGCTCCCACCATCACGGTGTGCCTCCAAACCTCTGCTCCGTCCTCTCCAGCTCTTCAGTTTCCACAGTGGCTCTGAGGGGAAGGAAGGTGGGAGATGCAGGGCTGGAGTGATTCAGATGCTTTCCAGAAGAAGGGCAGGAAGATACTGCCTGCCTGCAGGTCACACAGGTGGAGAAGGCAGCATTGAGGCTCTCCTAACCTCCCAAATCCAAAGGCCACGATATCTCTGCCATCTCAGGCAGTGCCATCACCTTGATTTCCATTTAAACCACAAATACCTTAAGCTGAACTGTGAACTGTCATACCTGGCCCATATTTTACCTCCCTGTTGCATGCCTTCCTGTGTGAAACCCTGTTCATACAAACAGATGCCCATTTCTTTCTGGCGACCATTTCATGCTTTGTTTTCAAAGACACTGAAGATCACCAGCAACCTCTGTGCCTCCAGCTAGACACTCGTCTCATGTCCACCTCCTGCCCCTTTCACCCACAGCACAGGACACTTTCTGGCCCTACAGATAAGGAGAAGAGCTTGCAATAGTTTTCTTCCAATAAGTGATGCTTGGCAGGGAAGGCAGAAACCAGAAGCCTGACAGCCCTGAGCCATGATGGCCCCCCACCAGCTTCCCCCAGTGCAAAGACAGCAGTACTTTCATGTGCACAGCACTCACCTGCTCAGATGTGCCCTTGATGCACAGCAGAGATTTGCAGATGCAACACAGCTCCCCTGCAGTCATAATCCACCGGCACTGCAGCTTTGATGCCTGGAAGAAGGCAAAAGGAAGAGAGTCAGATTGGGCAGCAGCTTGTGGTGCAATATCCTTAGAGTGGGCAGGAGCCCTTGGGCACCTTCACTCTCAGCCCCTCTGTGGCAGGGGCAGCACATGGGCTTTTCTGGCCTAGGAACCTTCAGGTGAAGGAGGAAACACTGCCCATCCCTGGGGAACATGCCCTTCCCGCCTCCCTCCCCATGAAGCCCTCAACTGGGGGCTTACTGCAGGGGCTGTCTGGAGGGAAGCCACTGTCTGTCCCACTGGGCATCCCAGCCTAGCAGCCAGTGCTGCTCTGAAGGCTGGAAACAGCAGGGCCAGGCTGATGAACAAAATCCCCAAAGGGATGCTCAGAGGAATGACACTCATGTGCACTCCCCTTCTGGCTCCCTGGTCCATCAAGACCTGCATCCCATCATCTTGCAGGTGGGAAGCCAGCTTCAGCAGGTCACTTGCTGTGCTCGATGCTTGATCTCACCTGCCCCAGGAAACAGGTTGTTCATTCCATTACATTTCTAATTACAAGATTTGTAACTAACAGGCAGTCATGGCCAGTCCCCAATAACTGACCAGCCCAAAAGCCACCGCCAGCAGTGCATTGGTGACCAGACAGAACAGAGATACAATGCATCAGCTCCCAAGGAACACTTGCAGCAGGGAAATTCAGCGCCACAGCATAAGAAGCCTCTTGTCCAAAACCTCAAAGAAAAGCTCTTTGCAAAGATCATCTCCTCCTGACACCCCACGTGGGTCCTGCACCAAGGCAGGTAGAAAACCCAGTGAATGCCCACAGCTCTGGATGGACACCAAGGTGGTAAGACACTGTGCTCTGCCTACATGGAAGGTTGCTGCTTCCCTTCTCCATCCCTGGGAGAGATTTGTACTGTGACTTGTGTGGCACAGTCAACCACTGGGAAGCTAGATCAGCAACCAGCAGCAAGTGTCAGCATGGTGTGGCACGAGAAAGCCACATCCTTCCTGCATGTGTCCATGCTGGGACAAATATGCAGTTTCACCTGCATCCTTTCTTTCTCCTTCCCACGTTCCTCTGCAGCCTCAGTCCTTTGCTCCTCAGCAGCATCTGCCTTTCAGGAGAATGGGTCCATCAGGAGAGGGTGACATGCTGACACCACAAATCCATCCCAGCCAAGGCCTCAACACCAGTCCCCAGATGATACCAGTGGTAGTACAAGATACTGTATCCTGAAGCACCATGCTGGGAAATGCCAGGATTCCCCAGCCCACCTCAAAAGTGTCTCCAAGTACACCTTGGGACCTCCTTGTACATGCCCCCAGAGGGCTGCCCATCAGCCTGGGATGGGGAGCTGCTGGAGCACAGCACAGTCCTCACCCTCCTTGAGATGTAAGGCACCATGTCCAGGGGAGGTTCCCATCCCATGTTCCCCAGCCTTGAGGTTCTCTTGGCTATGCCCCTCCCAGGGCAGTTTCTCCCTGCTGTGAGCCCAGCCAGCTCGCAGCAGGGCTCAGCCTCTTAGAGCACACAGTGGGAAGCCACCCCCACAGAAAGCAAGAGGGCAACACAGGGACTCCTGCACCCTAAGCAGGGATGGGGAGATAGCACCTGGTCACCTCTACCTTCTCCTCCCCTTGAGCTAGGCATCTCCAGAGCCCTAATTCTGGCTACCTGGATGGGACAGAACCAGGTCCAGGTCCTCCCAGCTCAGCTGAACAGCACATGTACCATCCTCTGGATACAGCACATAGGGCTTCATGTGCCCAAGCCAAAGATTTGGCCCTTCCTAAGACCAAATGGTGATTTTGCCAGTGTTTCAGCCTGTGCTCTAAGATAGCACTTGAAGGGCTTTGCCTGTTGGGAGAAGCCCAGCCAGAGCTCCTCCTGCTTTCTGCCCTGTTCCTGCCAAGCTCTCAGCCCCTCTCAATGCTCAGAAGACAGGAGGGGCCCTGTGCTTTTGCCAGGATCTCTCGGTACCTGGGTCTGGAGCTATGTCAGGCACAGCTTTCCTCTCTCCCTCCATGCCGGTGAGGCCTGGGAAAGGGCACTGAGCTTCAACAGCCACAAAATACCCAGTGCCAAAAGATCTGCAGGGAGGGAGCGTGACCCAGGCGCTGGGGCACAGACACTGTGACCCCCAGGGACACCCAGCCCTGATGTGGGGTGACACAGACAGGCCTTGGGAGGGGGTCGGGGACTTGGCTTACCTGCTGGATTCATTCCTATTAGCACATCCAGGGGGAACCCAGGGTTAACAGATTGTGGTCTCAGCCTGGTGGCCATAGAGCAGGATGGTGGGTGAGGAAGGGTCCCTGGCTGGGTGATGCAGCAGCTGTACCACATGCCGGGCTGCAGCCTGCAAAAGGATCTGTTGCTGTTTTAACTGTGCTGTACCAGACAGAGAGGAAGCGGGACGGGTGCAGGGGCAGCTCTGCCAGCCAGGGGAGCATCTGTCATGGGGCACGATGGGCACAGCCCTTGGAAAGGGGAGCCTGGCAGAGCTGGCAGCACAGGAAGAGAGCAAGAGCTGTGCCCAAAGGGGTCACGTTCCCCTTGTGGGGATCCAGGTGGCTTCCCAGAGCAGCACTGCCTTCCAGTCAAGGGGATATAGGACTGGTGGACAAGAGGCTTTGGTCTGGGCATTGCTGCTGAGGCAGAGCACCATGCTCAGGGGTTGGCAGGGCCAAGAGCCACCCTTGCACCATTTAGATTGCAAAAAACTCCAAACCGACCACAAAATGGCTTTTGTTGCCTGCCACCCTCTTGCTCCCTCTCCTGGGAAGTGCTAAGGAGACCTTTACAGCCTCCCTGGGAGTGAAGCAGGAATCATGGACCCAGGAAAGAAAGGGGTTGTCATTACAAGAGGGCAAATAATTGTCCTCGGTACAAGCAGAGCACAAGGCAAGAGGAGAGGCAACAGAAACTACAGGAAAAAAGTGGCCTGGAGGATGAGTCACAGCTCCCTCCGTCCTATCTGAACCCAAGGAGAAAGAAGGAAATCTAACCAGTGGAAGTACAAACCCAGAAGCTCCCTGGCACAGGCTAAGAGCAGATCTTGAGAAGTGCCAGCAGGCAGAAAGTTTCCATCACAACCCTGAAGGATGGCAACACCAGCAGCAATGCTGCCACCAGGGAAGGGTTTCTCCACAGCCTGACAGATCAGCCATATCACTGTCAGGAGACAGACAGACACGTAAGGCTGGGGACCACCCCCAGCACCATCCACGGGAGAGGTGGCAATCCTGGAGAGAAGACTGTTAGAGAGATGCTAGAGGAGCAAACTGTGCCTGAAGGGAAAGATGACTGGTATGGACGTGGGTCTGGCACACCCCTGGGATTCAGGTTGGGGAGGAAGGAGATCGCACTTGGTCGAAACAAGAGAGAGAGAGGGAGGGAGGGAGGGAGGGATGGAGGCTGCAGAGAGAAGGAGAATCCCTGCCCCTTCGCAAGGGCAAGTACTGCTCTTGGGGGTCCTCAGGAGGCCTTCTGACGTGCCAGATTTATGCAGCCGCAGAGCCTTGCTCAGTGCTGGCCTCTGTGCTGATAACAGGGAGGAAGCCCGAGCCCAGAGGGGAGGGATGGGGCAAGAGGCAGTGCCCATGTCAGGAGTGCGAGCTCCTGGAAACCACCAGAGGCAGCTTCTACAGAGAAACACCCAACATCTCCCTCTGCCCCACAGCACCCATGTTTGAGAGGTGCTGCTGCTGCCCGCCCTCCCTCCCACCCCACAGGACGGGACACTGACAGGGTGCAGAGCCCCTGAGGACAGGGCAGCCCTCTTTGCAGGCCACCTTGCTGGGGCTCCAGGCTGCAGCAGGCTCCTGAGGGTCTGAGGTTTGCCCAGTGATATGCAGTGCCCCCCACAGACCCAGACCCACTCACAGGTGCCACAGGGACTGAGCCCTTCTGCTCGGCCAACCCAGGATAACACAATGAAAACCCTCCTGGGAGCCTGGGGAGCTGGAGCAGAGCTCCCAGCCTGGGGCTTATCCCTGCTCCCTCTGATGCCCCATGTCTTAACATGGATCGCCTCCACGCACCTTGCCCGGGTGCCTGGTGTGCAGGCAGCAACGCTGACAATAGCCCACGGCTGGGAAGGGGGGCTCGCAGGGTCTGCAGGCAGATCCTACTATGCAACGGCCACCTGTGTATGGCCTTCCCCCACGTCCAACCCCCATCTCCGCCAGCCTCTCCTCCATGCACGGCTGCCCCTCTCCCCAGGAAAGCGCAGTCAAAGAATGAAAAGCAGCTTGAAACCCGTCAGGACAATCGGGCAGCTCTCCAAAGCCGGCGGTAGCCCCTGCCCACCCAGCCCCAGCAGGCTCAAACCTCAGCGATACAGCCTACAGCCGCCCAGCTCCAGCCTTCGACCAGGAGCCCAGGAAACCTGCAGCAGGCAGGGCAGGGAAATCCCATGCAGCAGAGCCGCTCGCTGGGAGGACAGCCCAGGTTGAGGACAGACCTTTGTCTCTGCCTGCCTGTCTCGCTTGCTGGCTGCCGGAGGAGGAAGAGGGGGGTGGTGGGGGACAGCGAGTAAAGATAACACCCCTAGGAGAGATGTCACAGCCACGTTAATCACTTGGAATTCCAGCCAGCGCAGACCCGGGCGCCGCAAATATGGGCAGCAAATGGAGATGCTCAAAGCTCTGAAATAATTGGATCCTTTCACAAGAGCTGAGCCCAAAATCCAGCACAGGAATTCAGTCCCCGCTGGAAGTCGAGAGATCAAATACACAGAGAGGCAGGCGCAGCACAAGCAATCCTCAGCCACCGCCGTATCGGTCCCCGCAGCCCTTGGCGCTGCTCTAATCTCAGGTGCCTTCTCAGCAGGATCGAGGGCCAGGGAGGGCCCCAGCGGAGAGCCCAAGCCCCCCACAGAGCCCGGCTGAGCACCAGCCCGTTCCCACCCAACTTACTCCACTTGTGGCAAGGTGCAGAAGCGCTGCCAATGCGAAAGAGGGTTTGGTGAAGGAAACCGGCAGCTTGAAGCCTTGCTCGACCAGAGGAACAGCCCATGGGAAGAAGACCCCCGAAGCTGCCGGTTGGCCTCCGCAGCCCCGGCGAGGGAGGTGCCCGGCCCGGCCGCCTTGCCAGCCCGCATCACGTTCCCGGCGAGACGCGCTCACGGCACATGTAGGCTCCTGCTCGGCGCCTCAACGGCAATGAAAAGGCACGGAGGCTTCTGCCAGAAAACAAAGAGGCAGCAGCAGAGCTGGGGGTGGGGAAAACTCTCCGCTGCCCAAGAGGATCCCTGCAGAGGCAGCAGGATGATGCTGGGCTCCATCGCGGCTACTCACCCCCACTCGCCCGAGGTGGCACCTGCTCGCCTGGCGGAGGGAGCCCGGGGGGTGAGCCAGGCCCTGGTCCCCTCCCCGCGGCAGCGCGGGTGGGAAGTGCCGTAGGACGCCAGCCAGGCCCAGGACAACAGCTGGCCACAAGAGGAAAATTCCTCTGGGCTGGCTCCGATTCATAAAAAGCTGCATCTTTTCACCTCGGTTTAGTCGCCACCGCGCTCGGGGGAAGGCGCAGCCAGCACCGCACCTGCAAGGTTTGACACCAGGGCAATCTGCGGAGCCTGGCATTGGCCTGGCAGAGGCACGGTGGCCTTGGCAGTCACCCCAGGGCAACAAAGAACACACCTGCAGCAAAAGCAAGCCCCTGGCCACCCATGCACAGGGAGATGTCAGCCAGTTCCCTTCTAGTCCTCCCATCCCTCTCCAGGGATGGTGGCCCAAGGGACAAGGACCTCGGCCACTGGATGACCACACAAA
This sequence comes from Brachypteracias leptosomus, assembly GCA_013401335.1. Taxonomy (NCBI): domain Eukaryota; kingdom Metazoa; phylum Chordata; class Aves; order Coraciiformes; family Brachypteraciidae; genus Brachypteracias; species Brachypteracias leptosomus. The sequence goes on along the minus strand of VYZX01013832.1, from coordinate 24,087 downwards.
CTGGCTCCTCCACTCCAGACCTTGGTGCCAACTGTAACCGATAGAAAATTTTCCACTGTTGGTGATTGCAAAGTCACATGCCTGTGCAGGCAGTCACAGGATGGCCACAAGAAGCCAAATAGGTCCTGGCATAGGGGCAGGGACCACTTCTGCTCTCTTCTTGCACAACTCCTGGGGTCTCTGGCCATGACCATGACATCAACACACTGCCATGTTTCAAGATCAATAAGGACATTTGTCCAAGCAAGGCAGCTCCATGTCCAAGCAGGACTAGACCCTCACCACACTAAGCAATGCACAAACGTTAGCCCTAACTAACATTTTTATCTGATCTCCCAAGAGGAAGAATGATGCCCTAGTGTCTGCATCAGAAGTGCTGGGAACCATATCCTGACACATTTAACTCAACCCCAATGGAAAGGCAACCACTTACTGGTACCTCCCATGCTGTCAGCTCTCTGTCCCAGGCTCTGTGCCATGGGAAGCGTGATCTAATCATGTAGCATGAACAGTCCAGCCACTCTCCATCTCTATGAGCAAGGTACAGAAACATGAGCCCATGACACAGAGCCCTGGGGTGACTGATGCTTTGTGAGCTAGGAGAAGACAACATGACAATCAGTGGGTGACAGGACTCCTTTTCATCCCACCTCTGCTGTCTTCAACCTACGGCCAACCCCACATACAGCCAAAGCCATCCACAGACCCACCTTTCACCCTTACCAAGCCAGCTCCTTCTGCACCCTGATGCCCTGTGGTCATTCATGCAGCCCAATCCCAGGATGCACAATCTTTCACCCTCCCCACATCCTTCACCAGGCAGCCAGGCTCTGCATCCTCATAAGTACGCTCCTCTTCACCCCCACCCCAACCCCATCCTTCCCTACCATCAGATGCTGCCCTGTTTACATGTCCCCCCATGCATATGGGGATATCCCAACATCCCCAGCTCTTCACCCGTGCCCTGCTGCCTTCTGGTCACTGAACTTACACATCTTTTCCCATCCCTCACACACCTACAGCCCTGCCAGCTGAAGCCTCCTTGCACACACCCCAACGCCCATTTGGGTGAACCACATCAACGTCACCTTTCCCTACCTCCCTGAATGGTCACCAGGTCACCGCAGAGCAGCAGAGAAGGTCCCAGGGATGCTGCATTACCCTGAGCAGCTCATAACACAGGCATGAAAGCAACGTGTGGGAAGAGGGAGCAGGCAAAGTACCTGTGGTGGGGAGGGCAGCCAGGATTGTGCGTGCAGCATTTACCCTGTGGGAACTGCCCGTCCCCACCACAACCCTTCTTGTGATACACTTCCTTTTACTGTAAGAGCCCTCCAAGGGAGGTGCTTGGGCACAGGCACTCAGGCCTCTGGTGCGGTGTTACCAAGCTGCAGCCTGCAGATAAGGCTGCAGCAGCTGTGGGGACATTCAGCATCTCTTCCACACCCTGTGCTAGACATCTACGTGGCACAGGGGGGAGGAGATACCACACAAACACACACACAGGGCTGTGCACGCCCACCCAACTCACTCCTTTCCAGCTGCGATTTAGAAAGTCTCAAGCCTAGTGCAGGCCAGAGCAGTGAGATGGGCTGGACAGGGATTCGGGCCATAAGGGCGAGGTTTTGCACATCTGTGATTGTAAAGAGCTGGACACTTCCAGGGCTACTGCAGGGAAGGAGGATTTCCACTATGAATTCAATGTCCTTGTCAAACAAAAGGGAAATCTCCTTCCTATGGGACTGAAAGTGAGAGAGAAACACTCTGCTGGCAGTAAGAAAAGGGTGTCACGGCTGTCACCTAAACACTCACACTGCTGCCCATAATGGAGGCAAACATGAGTGCACAAGTCCCTTTGAAGGGGAATGAGGGGGTAGGAGGAACTGGCATGTCTGACTGCAGGCATACTCACATACAGTGCAGTAGGAGACACAGCCCAGCCCCTATTTCATCCTGTGAAAGTGGCAAACCTCCTGGTCCATGCACCCTGAACCACCTGCAGGGTCCCATTGACAGCTAAATCCCCTGCCTGGTGTATCCACCATCCCCTCATCAGGGTCTGGGTTCCCACAGGGCTGCCAGGGCTCCGAGCAAATGAACACTGCTGTGGGTGCCCTTGGGATGGAAGGAGGAATCCACCTGCCACCTGTATGTTGCATGGAGATGGAGGAAGACAAGGCTCAACTGGTGCTTGGCAGGCACAGGCCGAAGAGGACTTGCCCTCAGGGCTATCTGGCAGGTGCACCCTACAGTGATTACACAGCAATGGGGCATCGACACATCAGCATCCTCCATCTTCAGAGAAGTGATAGTGAACAGTGATGGGCTTGAGACGCAGCAGTGTCCCCAGACAATCTACCCGCACAGGACACACAGCCCCCACATCAGCCCCTGAAGATGTAAAGGCTCCTATGCAAACTCTGCTTGATGCCACTGTTGCAGCCCATGTTTTTCTGCGCTTCTTCTGCAGGAACACGAAGCTCAGAGACCTCAGAAAGCAGCTCCACTATGGCAACTGGGCCCAAAACACCTTCAGCCCTGGTGGCAGCCATGCTGCTGGGGACACAGGTGCCCCCTGAGACTTGACCCTCCTAGGGGATGGGGCCTACAAGAGACCTGAGAGCTCTCCATGGACTACCAGGAACCAGCTTGTCCCCAGCTATATAGTGATTTACCCATGCAGCTGGGTGTGGACCCAGGGGCCTCTCGGCTCAGACCACCGAACCCTGCTGCTCTGGATGGGCACGGGTGTTGTAACAGGGGTATCAAGTACTGCAAGACTGCCCAGAGCAGTGCTGAGTAACAAGTGGACTGTCGAGGAGGGGAGAGCACACAGGGCTCCGAGCGAGATGGCAGTCCAGCACCAATGAGCCCCAGGGAAAGGCTGAGAGGAGCAACTTGAGAAGGGATCTGGGGATCAACACAGGCTCATGGGAACATCCTAGACCTTGAAAACTCACATAAAAGCACCTGGGGAGCCTGGATGTCCTCCCAGCCTCTGCTAGACAGGGAGGCAGATGCAGCTACTGTCGTGACTACATGAAGCCCCCTTTGCTCCATTTCATTACTCTTGCAGACGGGATGGGACAAACTCTACACACACTTTGAGCATTATGCACTGGACATGAGCTTCTGCAGCATCAGGCACCAGGGTCAAAGCTCAGACACACAACAGATCGCAGACCAAAGTTTTTTCTGAAGACGAGGCTGATAAGGCTGCCAGCAGCCAGCCCTGCAGAAGGACCGGATCAGGAAAAGAGCAGCCATGAGAATAAAAGGCTGGCAAAGAAACAGAAAATACTGGGAGCAAGTAATTCTTTCCAGACAGTTCTCTAGGCTCATCTCAGCCTCCATCTGCTCGGGATGGTCAGGCAGCTGGAGCCTTCAAAAAGGCTACTGGTGACTTCCCCCACAATCGCCTCTGTCTCTGGGACAGGCACCATGGGGAAGACAAACCTGGAGGCCTTCCAGCCAGAGGGCTGGGGGCCAGCGTCCTCCCCAGCCTCCCAACAGCACCAGCACCCCCCTACAGATCACAGCTCTGCAGTGCCAGCAGAGCAGAGAGGATGGTTTATCTCCCTGTGCTTTACTGATGACTGGCTTTTTGTCATCATGCAGGGAGGGAATAATGCAGACCTCCAGAGAGATGGCTGAGACAGGTGGGGCCAAAGCAATGAGCTGGGCACTGCTGCTGAGGCAGTGCCTCCATCCCCCAGCACTGCTAATGTCATACACACAGTGTGAACCAAGCTAGGAGAAGGGTATGGGCAGAACAACCCTCCAAGCCCCCATTTGCCTCCAAGCCAGTCCATCCACCAGGCCACAAGATGCTACAATGTCAAGCACCCTGAGAACTGCTAAACTGGGGAACAACAATGAGAATGGACCTCAGGGGGTTTCGGTCCAATCCTGCTGACAGCAGGGCCAGGCTCAAGCAGGTTGATTAGGGTCTGCCCCTGTCAAGAGGGCTGAAAGTCTGTAAATGTGGAGATTGCCTGCCTTCTGTGGGCCCTGCTTCAGAGCCTAGCTGTCCTTGTGCAGAAATATTTTTCCTAGTATCTAATTGGAATTTGTCTTGTGTGCCGCTGCCTTTCATCCTGTCCATGGGCACTTCCCAGGAGAGCCCAGCACTTGCTTCTCTCCAAACCCACAGCTGTCAGCAGCGGTGAGAGCCTCCTTTGCTGCCTTCCCTTTCCCAGGTTGCACAAACCCATTGCTCCCAGCACACCAGAAGCCCCATGGCAGGGCCAAAACTCCAGCACATCTCTGGAGACTGCTGGAGCCTGGCAGAACCCATCCTGCCCAGCCAAGGGTGCCACTAGGCAGACAGGAGGTACCTGCAGCCAGCAACAAGTGGCAGACACCCGTACACCTTGGGGATGTTGAAAAAAAGAGACTCACCTCAACACCGAGACCAGTGGGGGCTGGTTTTGTTCAAGTATTTGATCCTTGCTCTTGTTGGTAGCGATATCAGTGCCTGCTGCAACCTACCCAGGTTATCCCGAGCTGGGAGGCCCAAGTACCTACTCCAAGAAGTTTGGCCCTAAATACAAAGAGCTTTGGCTTCACTGCTGTGGCACCAATACCAGCCCTACCTCCATCATCCCCATGAGGGATCTGGCCTCAGGGAGTGATGAGCAGAACCATCAGGAGTCAAACTCAGCAGAGAGCAGCTGGGCTAGATGGACACTCAAGAGCACAGAGCAGGTCCCTGGATGAGGGAAGCGGCTATCCATGACCCACCAACACCCATCCAGGGTCTGAACCAGAACCTGGCCTGCACAAGGGACTTCAGAGCCAACAACCAGCCATGCTCCCAGACCCACAGCACATCATTGCCATCCCAGCAATCCCCTACATTGCGTCTGCTCATTCCAGAGCTATTTGTTTATCACTCTGTCCCAGCAGGGATCACTCATTTTTCCATCCTCTCCCCACTCTCAGAGCAGATGGGAAGGTTACTGGGCAGGATCTGACCACGATGGAGGCCCAGAGCTGGCTGGACACCCCACTGCCTGCATGGGGACAAAGATCCACCCCGTGTATGAGAGGCTGGGATACCTGGTCACTGCACTGCTCCCTTGCAGTGCTTGCCTTTGGTCCCTCCTGGGAAGGCCTCAGAACTGAGGATGCCCCAGGCCACCCTGGGACAGCAACATACCCATGGCTAAAGGAGATGTGAGCAGAGAATGGGTTCGGCATGTGGCCTAGCCAGATTCTGGCCCCTTCCCAAGCCACAGGCACTACCTCCACCCGCTAAGCCCCACAGCCTTCCCAGCTGTCCTCCAGCACCCTCACCCCATCAGAGGACCTGGCATGGGCTGCCAGGCCCTTGGACTCCCTTAAAGCCCAGCATTGCGTCAGCACCTGCCCTCTGCCTCCCACTGACTTATTCTCCTGGGCTTCACCCCCTCCTCCTGCCTGACTCACCCATTTCTGCCACAGCCATGGACACACACGCACACCTGAGCTGTGAGTGTGCCCGTGTGTGTGCAGCCCGGCCACAGCCATCGGGGCAGAGCCACCAGCTCCACTGGGCAGCCAACCGGGCAGGGAGTCTGGCAGGGCTGTGCCCGAGCCCTCGCCTCCCACAGAGCTCAGTGACAGGAGGGGCAGAGATGATGGTGTTGGCTTGAGTCTATGCTGGGGAGAAGGGGCAGAAAGGCAAGCCAGGAGTGCTGCCAGAATGGCTGAGATAAGGAGCAATGCTGGGGGAGGGCTTCCTCTGAGCTCCAAAGCTGCCTTCCAGCCAAACCCATTTGCTTTATCAGCCCTCGGGCAGCCTGACCCCACTGCTGGCTGTGTGAGAGTTATCCAGCGCTGTCACAGCCCAGATCCACAGGCTCACCAACCTGACTTTGGGTACAGCCAAACATGCCCCCATCATGCTGTGCCTCTTTTCAGTCTGACTCTCCAGGGTGGAGAGCTTCCTGGGAGCCAGCAAAGGATTTTTCTAAGTATGGTTACGGTCACTTGGCATCAGCTAGCATCACTGCCCATGCAGGGCACACAGGCTCGGGACTGTACAAGCCATGCACATGATGCTAGGAATAAATGTCCCTGAAGGCTGCTCCTCTGACTAACAATTCCCCTAATGCTAGAGGCTGAACCTCAAACAGGCTTTGCCCCACATCCTTTTCCTTCACCTTTCCCACAGCATCACCCCTTCCACGGGCTCTCCAGCTAACCTCAGCCTCCTTCTCAGAGGTGACCAGAGCAGGTAGAGGAGACAAGGGGAAGATTGCCCACCACAGCTGTGCTGGAGCCCAGCAAGAGGGCACACATCTCCCAGCTGGCGGGCAGCTCTGCCCACCAGAGCACATCCATCCATGTCAAGGAGCACAGAAGAGCACTGGCGTGCACAGAAAATGCTCGTCTCTGCAGCACATCAGGTCACAGACCTGTGCCTCTGCTTGTCATAGCTAGGGGATCCATTCCCCATTGGATCAGGAGAAAAAATACTGGGGTAAGACACAGGATCTTTTCTCACCCATTCTTCTCCACATCTCACAGGGCAGAGTCACACTGACAAAGGGCTCTGGTCCCTTCCCCCCAGGAGTGTTTGGCCAGCTGCAGCATTTTGCCAACAGCCACACACAGGTTATTCAGGACAAGCCTTGCTGGTGCCGCAACAGGACAAGCTGGGCAAGCATGACATCTCCAGCAGGGTCACACAGCCCCAGGAGGGTCAGGAGGCCCTGACACCCAGGAACTAAGGCCAGACAAAACCATGCTTTGGCCAGGGAGGGAGGGACAATGTTTCGGGCTGAGATGTCACACATTAATAGGGACAAAGAACGATTTTCTGCCAAAGCTCAAGACTATATGTCAGAACTGCTGGTTCTCCCTGGATTTTTACATTTCAGATTCTCATCATGTGCACATAAAGCCTTTTTTCCTTCTCAGAGCAAAGAAAACCAAGCTTTTGTCACACAGAGCCCTCTGGGCTCAGCAGCTTCCCTTGCACACCACCCCTCCGCTCATCAGGATGCTCTAGTCCCCAGGGTCCTTTCTTGGGAGGCAGCAGGGGAGATCCATAGTGCTCACCACATGACATCAGTAAGGCCAAAGGAAGGGCCAATCCCACAGTCATGGTGTCACCAAGGTCACAGCACTGGGCATGCACCTGTCAGCCACCAGTGGGACAGAGCCAGCAATTTAAATGCACATGCTTAAATCAGCCTGTCACCACTGAAAAGATGGGCTCCCCTACGAGCTCTAGGAGCTGCTGAGAGAGCAGCAATAACCTATGTAAACCCTTAGCCAAGGCTGGCTCCCTGCCGTAGGCACCAGTCAAAGGGGATGCTGAGGGATGTGTCCTACACCCAGTGAGGGCAGCCAGGGACTGCTCCAATTTGAGCCTGACCATGATGGTTTCCTGCCCAACTCCCATTTGTGACTAACAGAGGGGTAACACCACATCTGCAGCCCTTCAGCTGGACTGGGGAGAAGAGACAGCCAAGCTGCTCTTGCTTCTGACATGTCTTCCATACCAAGGGGATCCCTTGTGACTGCCTTGTGTTCCCCTTCTTCAGCCCAAGTGGCTAAGAAGAGAGGCAGAGCGTCCCTCCAAAGTACAGAGACAAGATCTTGCTGTCTCAAATAGCAAGTTTCAGGTCAGCAAGCTGGGAACTGTCAGCAGAAAGGAGCCAGTTTATTCACCCACCTTTATGTTAGTGGCATGCTTCTGCAGCACAGGTGATGCCAGGGGACAGGATGAGAAGAGAGGATTTGAGGCAACAACAGATGGAGAAGTTCAGGCTTTTTCAACATTGATGCAGCAAGAAGTACATGAAGTTGATGGTTCTGCTGAAATGGTTCCTGGTTACAAGGACAGACACACAGAGCACAACTCTGAGAAGAGGCCATCTACTAAGGCAAACAGAACCCTGAGCCAAGCCTTCCATTTCTGGGTTATCCTTCTCACAGCAGCTCAGTGCTCCCTACAGTTCTTTTGTCGTCATGCCTGAAGAAGTAGAGCAGCCTTTAGGCTGCTGACTTAGGTGGTGGCTGCAGTGACCCTCATGGAGTATTCCCTGGGACCAGCTTTCATCTCCCAGACAGTGTCTAGTGAAGCATCAGCCTTTTGTTCCAAAAGTCACTTCCAAGGTCATCTGATCCAACACAAAGACCAGATTAATTTCTTCAAATGAAAACTTAGATGGGGGAACACACCTGTGCCTGGGGATGGAACTGAACGGCCAAGTGCCTGCTAACCCAGCTTGGAAGTTTTAAGGACTAAACTGTCTTTTCTGGCCATTAACACAAAACCATGTTTTCTGAAATTGGAAAGCCTACGTGTGGCTTGCAGCTGGTGCTTAGCCTTCCTGCAAGCTGGAAACCCCTATTGTCTCAGCAGCCCTGATCAGCACCCCGCCCTCAGCAAGGGGATGCTCTTGTTGACTGAGCACATCCTGCAGCCCTCCTGGGTGGGCTGGTTGGCTGGCTCACGCTATCCGAAGCTCAAGATGGAAACTAGCTGTGTTCTCTTTCCACCTTGCTGTGAGAAGGGAAATAGAGGTTTCTGCCAGACATTCCTTCCCTTGCTTCTTTTGCTGAACTCTCCTGAACCCTCACAGGGCACCTGGAACAGACACAGTAAACAGAGGGGCTAGGAGAGCATCTAGAATTGGGCTTTCCCGCTTAACTACACATTAAAAATCCAATTTTAGATTGGGTAGGCATTGAAAAGCCAACTTCCCTCTTCTGTCAAGGCAAAATGTGCCTGCAGGCATCCGGGACTGCCTCCCCTTCTGCATTTTGGGGAGATTCTCCCTTGCAGGCATTGTCTTTTACCCTCTGAAGCTTTTACTGGCTCAGAGCAGGCTGGAGAGGCCCAAATGCTGCCTACACCAGTGACACTGCAAATTCAGGTGCCATATGGGAGAGCAGCTGCAAATATATTATGGAGAGGGGGGGAACCAAAACCAAATCATCCAAAAATCCCAGGGCAGAACGCCTGGCCTTACAGTCCTGGCCTCCTGGCTCTCAGCCTTGTGTGCAACACTCATTCATCTCCACTTTTCACTCTGGTATTAAAGCTCCCCATGAAGTTGCTCTCACTGACTTTCACAATTTCTTTTCTCTCTGCCCCACATCCAGCAGGGACTTCAACCGCTGCTGCCTCCCAGCAAAAGGGTCTCCATGACCTTTGTAATTCAACACACTGGGAAAGGCTCAATCCATTCCCTCTACTCCTAGCCCAACACAGACCTTAAAAGCCTTCTTTGTTCCTGCTACAAACCCAATCCCACAACCATGGCTTAACCCTTAGGGCACTGCCTTGAACAAAGAGTGCTTCACAGAAACAAGGCGGGTTGCAGCATCCATGGGAAGCTGGACCTGCCCTCCACCTACAAAAGAGCTGTGCTGACAATCTGCTGGTGGCTTGCAGGACACATCAGATACACACAATGAGAACCGGGTGGAGGGGTGGGAGATGTCTCTGACCATCCTTATCATCAGTACAAACTACTACTAAGAGGTGTATGTGGGGACCCTGGGCACAGAGGGGTGAGGAAGGAAGCAGGTGGGGTGGGGCACACCCCTTGTCACTCCTTGCAAGGACTCCTCTGCTCTTGCCCCCAGGTACAGCCACTGCTCCATGCCCAGGTGCAGTGCAGAGATGGTGAGAATGCCATGCTGTCCTCTCTGCAGTCTGCACGTAGGTGAGAGCACAGTGACTGCACTCCTGATTCCTGCCATGTCCAAGATAAGCCCAGACCCACATCCCGGGCAGCAGCCCATAAATCACACGCTGGAAGAAGCAGTGCCCTGGCACTGTCTGTAACTGTACACCCTGCACACAGGAATGCAGAGGGGATAGAAGGTGCAGTCAGCCCGCCCTGCCCTGGCACAGGAGACAGCAGTATGGGGCAAAGGCTGCATTGTGGCACTCAAAAGTGCCAGCTCTGCACCTGGGATGGAACAGAGCTGCCCTGTAGCACCCTGAAACACCAACTCCATGATAGGCAGAGCAGGCTTGCACTGTTGAACCCTGAAACACTGCATCTGCAGAGAGGATGGAGTAGAGCCACCCTGCAGCACCCCAACATGCCATTTCCTACCAGCTGCTGTAACTTCCCCTCTGCCCCTTTCCGGTTCTGCTCCACCCTTCCCTGCTCCCCAGGCCATGGGGAAACTGAGTCACGGCATGCTGTCCCTTCCCCCAGCAAGGAGAGAGGGTGGGCAGCCCCCAGCACTGGGCACAGGATGGGGAGCAGAACAAGGCTGGCACTGACACCTCTGAAAACCCCAGTGACGGGGAGAGATAAAGATACCCGTGTGTCCCACACTAAGCAGCTATCCCAATTACAAGCCCTCCTTGTTCCCACCTCTCTTGAAGCAGAAGATGGCCCCACTCTGCTGCTGGCCATATAGGCTGCACGCAGCTCTGCTGGGCTACATCTGGCCCCGTGGACTGACACACACACTCTCTGGCACCAGAGGGGACAGGAACACACAGGGCTCAGCACTGATGCACATAACTTAGCATGGCCAAGAAAAAAAAATTAAAAAAAAAATTAAAGACCCAGGTAGAGCATTGTAAACCAGCTCTCAGAAGGCTGGTAGGGGACTGGATGCTTCCTTGAGAGCAGGTCATTGCATTCTTTACTTTAGAAGATTCGTGTGCTTGAGAAAAGACTGATTCTCTGATCCAGCTCTAGGAGCTGATAAGTTTCCCGGTGCTGATCTAAGCCCCTCTGTTCTCACCACACACCTCCAAAAAACCCTTCTGAGTGCCTGCTCACCAGTTAAACTTCCCAGGACCAGGTCCACAGCAATGTTCACCCACACCGGCATCCTTTAAAATCCCTGTCTGCTGCAGTAGCAGATCACCACCCATCTATCTACCTTGTAGGCAGAGAAACTAAAGACTTGTTCTTGCAGGCTTGGGGTCAGACATCTCAGTAATAATACTAAAGTTACTATTTCTTCACTGCATTTCTCACCATTGCAATGAGGTTAAGCGCCCAGCATTGTCCAGTTCAGCGGGGCCACTGAATGAGAAAGCAGAGCTCAGGCTGCAGAAAATGCACAGCTGTCAGGCACTGCTCATCTGCACATCTCCTGGCATCTTTCCCCAGGCTGGTGTCTCTTGGTGGCCTTGCTCCACCTTCCTGGGGACTCTGAGAGCAGACCCCTTCACCTCTCCCCAGGGAAGTGTGTTCAGGTGGTATTTGCTGTTGCCGTCATGCAAAGCATAACGTTATTGCCAATACCCTTGCTCCAGCTCTAACTCCCCGGACAACATAATAGTAGATTAAACTCATTATCCCCTATCACTTTATGGCACAATCTTTTCATTTCTCTGTTAACGCACATCTGAGACGTATCGAGTTCAGGCAGGCTCACTCCAAAGGAAATTCCCTGATCTTTCCTTAGAAGGATTTGCACAAACAATACCTTTTCTTTTCGGTGGAAAAAAAAAAAGCCCAAACCAACATCAACACAAAAAAACCCCAAACAAACAAACCAAACAAACAAAAAAACCCACAAAACCCAAAAACACTCAAAGAAAACCACCTGGATGTTGACTTAAGGACAGAATTTGACTTTTCCTTCCAGACCACCTTTGTGGTCAGACCCTTCCCAGGCTCTGGGGGGCAGCATTCTCTCTACTGCTCTTACTGGTGCAGCTCCATCAGCAACGTTTGGAGTCGTGCAGTGAGAAAGATTCCAAGGGTGAGATGCCTTTTCCTTTCCCAAAATCGACCAGCACACGAACACAGGAATTTCCGGGTAAACTGTTCCTCCTTGCTTACAGCCTCTGCCACAGAGGTGGCCCCTGACAGCAGCCTTCCTCCGGAAACACCACTGTGTTTTGCTCAGTTACTCTAGCAGTCTAGCAGTATGATATTGCAGGGAAACAGAATTAAACAGAGCTGTAATCTATAATAAGTCATTCCTACTGAACTGCCTGGGAGATAGCTGCACAGGAGAAAGAGAGGCGCTGTCAGTCTGTTTCCCCAGCAAGCCTAAGCCATGGAACAGCCTTTGGCTACAGGGAACAGGCGCGCCAGCAAGAGGAGCACTCTCAGGGTGGCAGATTGATGACACCAATTTTTGTGTTCTCTCTATCCCAGATCATTGCAAATACCTTAAGATCCCCAATTGTCAGCACAGGGGAGAGGTCAGCAGACCAAACCCAGACAAAAAAGCCTGAGAATATTCTAGTTCCTCAAAAACTGCTTGTATTTTTAGCCTTTTCTGCTCCTAGAAGATGAATTGAAAGCAAAGCTCCTGCTTGATGCTGTAACTGCTTTATTTCACTGGCAGCCACAGCAGAGAGGACCTTGAGAATTACCCTCTTTGTCCACCACTGGCCCAGCTATGCTAATCTCATCAGTAATGCAAACACTGTTATAGAAAGGACCACAGAGTGACTGAGCTAACCTGTCTCTGCACAACTACAGCACTGCAGAAAAGCCCAGAGCACAGAGCCCTGGCGTTTTCCTCGGGTCTGAGCTGAGCAGAGTTGGCTGTTGTAAGCTATTCTTTATGCATCTTCCAGACAGGGCAACCTGTACAGCACTGCTGGGCTCGACTGTCTTCTCACAGCTTAGGGAATGCAGGTAGAAACACCCACCGAGTCAAAGGTTCCTCTTGGTCCCAATGATCCACTGCCTCTCTGCTGAAATCCCCAGCACTCTTCCCGCAGCACCAGCATTAAGGTTGCTCCTGAGGTCCCCTGGCCATATGTTCAAAGTGACACTGCTCAGGATGGTGCTCCCATCTGACTACTCACAGATATGCATGTCCTGGACTAAGGCGATGGCAGCAGCAAAGTGCAGCAGCACGTAACCCACACAGTACTTTCCAAACTTCAACGCCACAGCTCAGCCAGAAGGAAATCTCTCTTGGCTGCCTCTCCCTAAATACTTATTCCAGCGCTGCCTGTCTTAACTCCTCCCCAAATCGGGAGCAGAGTATGTGACCCCACTGCCTTTGGGCTTTTCTGATCCTTTGTGCTGCTGCTGCAGAGGGAGTGCTGGGGATTTCAGCAGGGAGAAGATGGATCGCTGTGACCGAGAGGAAACTTTGACTCGGTGGGTGTTTCTACCTCCATTCCCTAAATTATGAGAAGATAGTTGAACCCAGCAGCGTATAGTGTGAACAGGCAAGACAGAAAAAGAGGGAGCAGCACTTCAAAGATGACATGGTTATAACTCATCAGGTCCCAACACCCAGGAGCTTGAGTCTTGGGAAAGGATCTTGGCATGTGAGGTGCTGTGCAAGTGGAAAAAAAAGAAAATACCTCTGCCCTTGAAACTGGCAATTCACACCCCAACACACACACACATATAACCCAGAGCCTCATCTGCAGGGCTCTGCATCCACTCCATGGTATTTCATAGCACCTCTTGGTGCCTCAGTCCAGAGGAAAGAACAGAAACAAGTGTCTGTGGAAGCTGGGGCAGAGCAACCCAGGTCTGGCTCAATGGATTCTGACCGTGCTCCATCATCACCTGCACCCATAATATATTTTAACAATTCTCACACCAAGTGCTGAAGGTCACATATGTGAACAGCAGAGCTCAAGCTGCTGATTTGAAATTGCCTTCAGTGTCAAGCACCAGTGTCCTAGCTTCCCCCATGGGAAGGAAGCTCCAGCAGCCAATGCAGAGCAAGCTGTTCCCCTCCAAAAAGGGAAGGAACGGTTGGAAGCAGGAGGGAGGAAGCACAAAGCTGTCTGCTGCAGGCAGCTTTTCCAGAGGCTCCATGTTCCCACCTCCAACTCCATGTTTGCTCTCCCTTGGGAACACTAGGGTTTGGAGAACAGGGGACATTTTACAAACAAGTCTAGCCTATTTGGGAGTTTTAAGATGACTGGAGCTGTAGCACTGGACAGCACTGGACAGTCTATACAGATCTTTTAATCATCCTGAATTCAAGATGGACACCATGGCAGATTGGAAATGGTGAAATGGTTTTCCGGGGAATTTCTGAGGTTTTATACCCTGATTCAGAGCTGGATGGAGGGGTCACAGCTCAGGCAAGGATTGTGACATTTGTGAGCACAGGGCCATTTGGGCTGTTTACAGACAGGCAGACTTTTTCCCCCAGTTTTGACTGAACATCCTAGTCCCAGACAAACTCTGACCACATGCGATGCAGCAGCATCTGCCACCCCATGACAACTTAAAGCACCCGACCCCAGAACATCATCCGAAGCTGGAGCAGGCTCCTTCTCTCCTTGTTCTGGGCTGGGCACAGAGCTGCAGGCAGGGCGTTGTAGCTCACTGCAAGTACTGACCTTTGAGAGGTGTAATGAGAGAGGATTACAGCTCACACAGCCACCCATGCTGAGAAGGGCAAGCTGCACTTGCTGCCAGCCAGTCCCTTCCCCCTGGCTCGCATCCAGGGCTTTAGGCACATCACAGATGACAGGCCAGGTCTCAGTCACACTCACGTTATGATCAGGCTGGAGCCAGCCTCCTGACCTGCCCTCTCTGTGCAGCAAGCAGCACGATATTCCCTGCTCCCTTTAACAACAGGAGCCAGCTCTCTATCAGCACCTGGCAAAAGCTCTGCCCAAAGGCAGCTCCAGAAATGTTTAACCTCTCCCTTACCTGCCCCAGAGGATGGTCTCAGACTGTATCAGAGGGCTCACTAGAGCATCTGTGCTCCGTCAAAGTACAGACACTCTGGAGCAAGGCAAACTGGCTATGCAAGGTGGATGGGCCAGGTATCCTGGGAAGGTGCAGGCATGGCTGGAGCCACTTACATTGATTAGCTGAGGATAAGGACAAGATAGGACAAGAGGAAATGGTCTCAAGTTGCACTAAGGGAAGTTTAAATTGGATATTAGGAAGAATTTCTTTACTGAAGGGCTTATCAGGCATTGGAATGGGTTGCCCAGGGCAGTGGTGGAGTCCCCATCCTGGAGGTATTTAAAAGATGTGTAGGCGAAGAGCTTAGGGATATGGTTTAGTCGAGAACTTGTCAGTGTTAGGTTAATGATTGGACTCAATGATCTTAAAGGTCTTTTCCAATGTAGGTGATTCTGTGTGTGTAAGCAAGGGCAGCAGAATGACTTCCCTTCCTTCGTGGTACATTGAGAGTGCTCAGGAGATTGGTTTCATTTTGGCTGTGTCTGCTCTGTAACTCAAGGCTTCAAACAGAACAGGTCTGCAAAAAGCAGCTGCCTTTCCATTCCCCAGCAAGGGGCGAAAGAGGGAAGAAGATGGACAAAACATGCCCTGGCCACCCACCCCGAGGCTGCTGCCTGAGGAGAACAGCTCCAGATTGCCCTGCAGTGGTGCCAAGCCCATGAAAGGGCTGGGATGGGGCTGCACCGAGGGCTGTGGCTGGTTGCACGTTTGCCTGGGCTGCTCCTCCGCCTTCGCTTTCGGTGCAGCAATGCTGCCAGCGGCGAGTTGCCATAGCAATCCCCCCAGGCATGCCCCCCTGCCTCCCTCCTTTGTCTCCGCTCCCCTAAGCCTCGCTGTCCCCTCCCCGCTGCCCCACACGTAAAACCTGCTGCACAACACCCAAAAGCCTCAACATGCTCCCGAAGGGCTGCTCATTGTCCAGAGGGAGGAAAGGGGACAGGGGTGGAAGCTCACCCCACAAGCCATGATCCTCACCCGTATCACGGGCAAGGTGCCTATTCTGGACCCGAGTGCATCACACCCATTGTGTCTGGTCCTGAGGAGGGACACAGGAAAGCTAGGCAGCCAGACTTGGGGTGCAGTGGCCCCTCTAGCTGCACCTCCCATCATGCTGGGGCAAGCAGGGATGCTTCAATATCGTGGTCTGTCCCATGCTGCCAGCTCCATGGTGGTGACACATGGCCCCTGTCCAGCCCAGCCCAGCCCAGTAGGGCTGTCTGCAGGTCAGAAAGCCCCATGAGCTCTTCCGATCCTGCAGCAGGACCAGGTTTGATGGAAATGGAGGTCCCAGACTCTTCTTGCTGTAGCCTGGGCAGGCGTGTCCTAAGTCTCTGCTCTCCAGCCCCAGCCTGTTTCCACTTCAGGCAGATGTGTTTGATTGCACCAAACCTCTCTGTTGCTTGAACCAGAGACAGGATCCTGCTTTTCTTCCTATCCCAAAATCTGTTGTCTACCATTGCTATGTGCTGTTAAACAGTTAGCCAACCCAGCATGTAAGCAGAGCATCTCTCCTTTTCACATTTCACGTTCTCCCATACAGGCACAAGATGCACAGTGAAGACAAAGGACCCAGCTGAACCACACTAAGGTGTGATAGCCACCAATATCTTTCAATGAAATAATTTAACAACAGAATGGTTAAAAAAACTTCTAAAAAGCTCTGCTTCCCTCCCCATTCTGCCCTTCCCCAGGCCCACCACAACCAGTTATATCACTTGAGGGTTACAGCAGAAGCTAGTGAAGCCTCAGTTCTGATCCAGGATGAGTCACGGAGCTCAGGAGTCAGTGCAACTTCCTTCTGATACCATCAACCATGTCTTACACAGGCTAAAAATAAAGATGGGCCAAAACTGCAGAGACACATCTTGCCTCAACACGAAACTTAGCAAAGCTCAGTGCTAAGCTCAGCGCTGCTAAAAAAAGCACCTGAGCAGGTGGAAACCAAAAAAAGTGCAGAGAGGCCAAAAGACTTGGGTGTACAAACAAGGGAGAGGCCAGGAGGCCTCACCCTGTGCTGGGCTGGAGGATGGTGGTGGCAGATGCCAAGCAGCCATCCAGTCGTACAGAGAGGGACAGAGCTGGGCTATCATCTTGGCTGTGGGCTTTGGAGCATTTCCACATCCAGAGGTTCTGTGGAAGACTTTTCTGCACTGCATGTGCCCATTCAAGACAACAGGAACTGACTGCTGTGGACAGCAAGGATGCTGCATTTTTGTCAGGAAAAGGCTGGGAAGCTGTAGCCTGCTTCCCACCACACAACACGTGGGCACCCACAAAGCAAAGTCCAAAGGGTGCTTGGTGATAGGGCTAAAAAAGGGGTCACATGTACATCTTACACAGCTTAGACACTTTAGGTAAGTGAGGAATTCAAAGTTCTTCCTAGTCCCCAGGATGCTATGCCTCAACCTTCACACATGAGGATATGGGACTCTCACATAGCACTTAGCAGGGAGCCACAGGATCACACACAAGTAGGAGCTCAGAGGGACACTGGCAATGTTCAGAGACCTAAAATTAGCCTCAGCAGTTGATCCTCTGCTCCATTCTTGGGAGCAGTGAGAAGCAAACAAGGATCCAGCTGTTCCAACACTCCCATGAACAGGATCTTCGAATGCTCAACAAACTTGCAGAGATGGTCAAAGAGAGGATTCCTCACATAACTCCAGTGCCAATACCCATGAGGAACCCAGGGCCCCATCTCTGAAGAGGGAGCAGCATTTGTTTGGGGTTTCCAGTGGAAAGAAGGGGCAACAGCAGCCCACACATGCTAAGAGCAAGCTGAAGGACATTATGCCGACCTCCTTCTGTTGAAGATTACAACCTCCACTTTGCCCAGTCTTTGAGTTTGCCAGCAAAGCATCCCATCCCACTCCCAACAGAGGAGCTGCAAGTCTGTCCAAGGGTCTGCAGGCTGTACTGGCTTCCAGACTAGTGCCAACTGCCCTAAACTGAACACAGTTAATAGAGTCTTGAATATAAGTTCACTGGTATCACCTGGATTAGGCAATATCCAAACCAGAGAGAAGAGGTTCATGTGATGACCAAGTAATGGGAAGAGCTGCTGCATTACATGTACATGGTACATTTGCTGTCCCTGAAGGTATCCAGCTACTTGGCCAGCAAGGGGGCATGAAGAAAAGTGGATCCAACATGGTGAGTCTTGTGTTAAAATGCCTCTTGTCAAAAGGCAGGGGAGCCCTGAGAGGATGCTGTGAGCTTGGTGGAGTGGGATAGGCATGCGGCTCCAGCAGAACCAAGGGCAAAACTTTTCTCTGGTCTTAGCCAGATAATATGTCTCTTTTCCATCACTAAGAGATATAAGATGCCAGCATACAGCAGGTATTAGTGACTGCCACAACTCAGATGGATAAAGAGGCTGCTCTGCAGCTGGGAATCTGCAGCACACAGCACTGACATGAGCTAAGGGCTCTTTTCTTCCTTCTTTCCTTTTAACTTACCAGGTAAATCTACTCCAGCCTCACTTGCTCAGGGTACCACTTCAGCATCAGGCTGAAGGATGAGATGGCTGGAGGCCCAGTCTCCATCTGTCTCTGGACTGGCCCCAAACTTCCCTGGCAGACACTTCAGAAGAGCCACAAAGCCTGGGCAGCCACGCATCTTAAGTAGCAGCTTCCCCATGTAACCTCTCCTGGTCTACCTGAGCTCTGGGGTGAGAGAAGGATTGAGCCTAGAGGCATGGTGCAGGCAGGGTAGGCACTGCTGGATCCCAGGCAGGCACACAAGCATCCAGGCACAAGGACTGGGCAGGAAGCCCACAGCCATCTCAGCCTGCTATGGGCTGGCTACCTCAGAGCAGCAAGGGCCTGACCTTCATATTTCTTGACAGTGGCAATACAAAGACTACCAGTCCTCTCAAAACACTTCACTGTCACTCTAAGCCTCATACACCATGATCAAGGACCCCCATGAGCTAGAAAATCCTGGGAAAAGATAGGCAGAGCCTAACTGGTTCCAATAGAAAACAGGATCACGTCTGTCACGAGCTCTGGGTGAAGTCTCAGCTCTGTTTGTTCAGGTGAAGGAAAGCAAGCAGCAGAGACCAGCAGCAGGGGAACACTCCTATTCGATACTGTGGTACACAGAAGGACGAGTGCAGCACGCAGCACAGACTGCAAGTTCCCAAGGGCTTAAAACACACAGTCCTTGAGCTCCCAACAACCATGAGCAGGGTTCCACAGTCTTAACAGCGCCAGTAGCACCAATCACACACAACCAGGCCCCCTTCACCACACTGCCAGCCAGGTGAGAGGCAGGAGCATCCAGCAAACCTGGGCTGTGGGAGTAACTCACCCGAGTGACAGCTACTCTACAGAGCTGTCCCTGCAGGGCAAAGGTGGGACAGCATGAGGTTCTCCTGCTTCTTCACACAGCCCTGGCGAGGAAGAGAAACCAATGATAATGTAATGGGTGCTGACCTTGGTGTAGGGGGCTGAAGCAGACGTGAAAGGCAGCTCTCAGCTGCCAGCACGCACAGCGTGGTCTTGGGGTTGCTTGTTCCAGCTGTCTTGGGTGACCTGGAAGGACAAATGCACAGATACATGTTCAGCTCAGCTGGGAAATAAACTGCCCACACAATAAGACCTTCCAAACACTGGGCAGGCAGTAATTGCTGATCCAAGCCAAGTGAGTTAGTGGCCAGTGCACAAAAGTGAGAGACTCCAAGTGCCCCAGGACCTCGAAGATCCCACCAAGTCTCTTGCCAGTCCTGAGGCTGCCCCTCCAGCTGCAGCCCTGACTCCCTCCCAGCATTCCAGTTATCACCCCAGTTCCCTGCACGACTCCGGGTGGGTGCACGGTCGGTTCCCCAGAGAGGGATGCTGGGGTCGCTGCCACTGTCCCACTTCAGTGGGAAATAAAGTCCTTTCTGTGTCCTTGGCTTTGTTCTTCTCCACCCACACAACTGTGTGTTGCTCAACCACAGAAGCTTTGCGGGTACTCGAGTGGGTGCACTGGCATATGGTTTATCTGCAAGAACAGGCTCTGTCTGTGGTCCCCACAGGCCACCCGCTAAACCACCCCACGGGGACACAGAGCCAGGGCAGGGAGGGCCAAACTCAAGACACCGCTCCAAACAACCCAAACAGACCAAGCCAAATCCAATGCCGCAGCGTTTCCCAGGCTACAGCAAAGGGGGAAGACGACGACTTAACAGAAATCTCTGAGAGGTCTGCCAACACCATCACAAAGATGTTGTTTAAGACTCCTCCCCAGGCTCCCAGTGCTGTAATTACAGACTACTGGAGATCTCACTGTGTGGGGGCTAGGTCATTGTGCTCAGCAGGTCCTAAAATTCAGGACGATATCAGTCTCCCCAAAACCAGGTCTGGCATTCTGACATGAGGGTGACAGAGCCCTGGAACAGGCTTCCCAGAGAGTTTGTGGAGTCTCCTTCTCTGGAGAGATTCAAAACCTGTCTGGATGTTGTCCTGTGCAACCTGCTTTAGCAGGGGGGTTGGACAAGATGATCTCCAGAGGTCCTCTCCAATTCCTACCATTCTGTGATTCCCCTGGCTGCAGTCAGAATGAGCAAAAGCTGCTTAGTGGCACTCCCTGCACCCCAGCCTGCTCTCTAACACACAACCATCCTGTGATACCACTGGCAGCACAACCCAGTTCCAACCAGAGCACTATGGGCAGCCATGCTCCTAGTCATCCAGAAGCACAGCCTTTATATCGTGACATAAGGAGGCACCACCACACTACTTTACTGGTGCAGCAGCCCCTAAAACAGTCATGAAGGCACGCAGAAAGTTTGTGCTTAATGTTACCTACAGAGTTAGCAGGTCAATTTGCAGTGGTGTCCCAGGAGAGGTCCCACCTGGAAGCTGTACCAGCTAGTCACCAGGGCTATGCCTTTGGAGAGCTTACAATCACATGTGTATATGTAAATGTACATATATTTTAAACCCTCCACCAATTCCCTGCTTTGCCACACTGTCTTTCAAAGAAGACTCGAAAGGATCTAAGCCCAAGCAGTGACAAGAATTGCTTTGGACATGGCTGAAGTACTGCCACCCACATAGTGCTGCAGCACAGGAAGCGATGGCAATGTATCTGACAGGGATGGGTTGAAAACACTCCCCAGGATGAATGCAATTACCCCAAATGGACTGAGGCCAGGAGATCTGGATTATCACCTCAGGTCTTGCATAAAGGGCTTTGCATCTTTGTTCACTTCCAGCGAGAAGAATCAGGGTTGACATCAGCCCTGGACTGGGACATGAATTCGTTACTAAATAGCACTAACTGTACTTTTTTGCAGCACATAGGACTCCTTTGGAGGTTTCCCATCCAAGTATTGTTCTACTGGCACACTGCTTAGGTGGGGGGTTGTCCAGGCCACAACAGAGGTGAGTATGGCTGCAAACTCCCATCCAGTCCTGAAAAAGCTCTCTGAAATGCAGAGCATGTGAGCTCAGCTGCTCTTCATTCAGGATTCACAACCAGCTGAAGACACTGGCAGAAACAGGGGGAAAACATGTTAATTGGCAGCTGGGCATTCACGAGGCCAAGCAAGGGAGACTGCAAAAGAGAGGAGCAAAGGGAGGATGGAAATTTGCAAAGAGGCTTCTCAGTCAAACGGAATAATATTTAAAGCAAACCTCAAACTTTGTGAGACCAGGTTATACTCACCTGGCTCACTTGCTCATGAGTAAAAGCAAAATGGAAAAACAAAGGAAGAGAGCTGGTCAGAAAACAGGCTCCAGGGAGCAGAGCTGCTGGGCACTGCAGCCAGAAAGAAGGGTCAGAAACATGGGATGGTGTTACTACGACCCACACAAACTGCCAGAGGAAGGAGGTCCCTGGGACTGGTGCGAGGTGCAAAGGCATCAGGCAAAGCCCTCCCACAGAAGACTCTCACTGCCAAGTAACCCGCGACAACACTCTCCACAAACCATCTGTTAACAGACAAATGTCTCCCTTTGGGATTTCTCCTGTGTTGCCCTTCACACCTGTCTTACTTCAACCCTCACTCATTAATTCCTCCAGCCATGGAAGCCTCCGATAATTTGATTACAGCTCCATTGACAGTGTGCTGAGGACACCACTTTTCTATCCAATACAGCTTCACTTTTCCCTTTCACATCCATGGTCGCATACCTATGAAGGACATGTTTTCTTGTTCTGCATCCAGCAGGAGTCCTGGCCCCCAGCACTGTGCATTTCCACACAGCACACGACGGTGCCTGCCAAATCTAGCAGGGGACAAGCGTGAGCAGGCCCAGAGCAGTAAGGGCAGGTAAAGGCCTCAGTAAGAGTCAAGAGTCATTGACTTTCAGGCGTCAGATCAGTAACTATTTCCTTGAACCACCCTCAGACTCGGAAGCTGTGGGGAAGGCTGGGGTGTCTCTGCCCTCTGCTAGTCAGCATGGCCGTGGAGAGACAGGCCAGTGCAAGCAGCTGGTAGCAGACAGCAAGGAGGAAGACCAGCAGTGCAGATGTGCTGCCCTGCCCTCAGAGGTCCCCTGAACCCAGGGAGGGAACTTGCTTTCCTTCTCCGCCTCTGCATACTCAGAAGACCTGAAACTGCAGAGGGAAGAGGGGCTGGGGAAGCTCAGCAGCACAGCAGAGGCAGGGTGTATGGGCTGGGGGCTTCACCTGCCTTGGAGGAAGCCACCAGGAGTGAAACAGCAATCCTACCAGTAAATTAAAATGATCTGTTATTCCCTAAAGTTCATTTCTGGAGAGGGCAGATGAGAACAGAGCATCAAGAGCTGCTCTGCCCAGCTTGCTGCAAAGGCAGGGGAGCCAGGGAGCCCCTCACTGAGCTGTGCCTTGAGCAGTAGGGTTCCCAAAGTCAGTGCAGAGAGACCACATCAGCTTTCCTTCCACTGCTGGGTAAGAAACCTCTCGCACAGGGAACAGAAACAAGGCGAGTGGCACAGCCAAAATGGCCCCAGCCCTGCCATACTTGCAGGCCAGACCCCCCGTGCACAAGCCGAGCTCCCTATGGACTGCAGCTCTATGGCTGGGGTGACAGGAGGGCTCTGCTGTCCCCACACATCCTGTCGACCCCAGGGTCCATGGGAAGGGGCAACTTCGGGCCTGACCAGAGTTAGCAGAAACCTGGCAAAATGTTACGGGAGCAGCTGCTGCAGATAAGGCCAAGGCAGCTGTGTCCCACTCTGCTCCAAACCCTGTACAAACCTCCCTGCCCTCCCAGCTCCCCCCACTGCTCTGCCCTCAGCACAGGCAGAGAGAGCTGCCAGGAGGCCGCAGATCCCAGCCTGCCACCGTGCCCAAGCGGGCAGCTGGGCTGCATGGAGGGAGCTGCATGCTGGGACCTGTAGTCCCTGCCACGTCTCCTGCCTCAACCCCTTTCTAAAGCAGAGCCCAGCCAAAAGTAGCTCCAGTACTATCAGAATGGGAGTTTTCTCCTGTCTCACCTGCCAGACCTTGCTCACTTTCTGCATGAGTTATCAAGTCTGATGAGACTCTCCTTTGTGTCAGGGTTCAATCCTGATACACTCTGCACAAGTTCCTGACTTCCCCTCTTTGCCAACAGACACAATTCAGGCAGAAGACAGGTCCATAAGCAGATCTTTACTTGGGTGATGCTTTTTAAAAATGGACTCGGTAGAACTGGGGCATATATACCCCAGCATTCCTCTAACATACAGTTTCCACAGCAGCTGCAAACTCCACGCTGCTTCCTTAAAAAAATAAAAAGAGCCTGGAAACCCTGGAGATGAGTCTGTGCCCCAGCTGACCATGTTCACAGCTGGGTTATGAGCAAGCCCACCACCCCAGCTCCCATCACCCACACACCCCTTCCACCTTCACCAACTCTTTCTAACCACAACACCCGAGTATGCCACACACACTGCATGCGTGATTTCTGAGGGAATCGGGTGCTTCGGCCACCGCAAAAAAACGCTTCTAAAGCCCACCAGGTCTGTAGCTGCTGCTCTGGGGTGGGTGGATGTCCCAGATGTCCCCCGCGACGGGTCCTCCCGGCCGCGGCGCTGTCACCAGAGGGCAGCAGGTCCCGGCCGCCCCGCTCCCATCCGCTCCGGCTGCTCCCGCAGTCCCGCGGTCAGCTCTGATTTACCCACGGGGCAGGTGCCGGCCAAGCAGGCGCTGGACGAGCCACGTCTCCCGCTCCCCGCCTCGGCANCGCGGCAGCCCGGGGCACAGCAGCCCCGGGCCCCTGCCGCGGCCCCCCCCCCCGCCCCCGCCACGGGTCCCTCTCGTCCCAGGGGACAAGAGCAGCCACCGAGTCCCAAGCCGGGGCTGGGTTTGAGCTGATGCCCGGGAGGAGGAGGCGGCCCCATCCTGCCGGTAGAGCCGCGGACAGGCTGTCCCTGCCCATGTCACGGCGGGGAGGACGTGGCCTCGGTGGGCGAGACCGGGGGCCAGGATGGGGGACACCCCTCTGGCATAGAGGCTGCCCTTGGGGCGGCAGCCCTGCTCACAGCCCCGCCGCGTCGCCCCCAGACCCGCCTCTGCC
>VYZX01013827.1:205680-219554 GCA_013401335.1 Brachypteracias leptosomus | reverse complement strand
AGCAATTATACAATACAAAAATTAGCTTGGTGGACCAAAATCCATGTTAGCACATAAAGTCTTGTATTGAGTCTACACAATAAAGTGTTCTGACCAGTATGAAACCACTATTTAATTGAAGAAACAAAAGAGCAAAGTAATTTTTTCTCTGTCCTATTGCCTTTAAATATCATCTGTAGACATGTACTCAATTACATAGGTTTCAGAGGAAAATAAGACAGTGGCTTTTTTCGCTTTGCTTTCACACAGGCACAACAAGCAACTTCAAAGAAGAATAGATAAGAGATGAAGGAGCTGAAGAAAACAAATTACAATAACAATAATCCCAGAATTGTTTCAGGTGTTGACAGAAAAACACTGCATAATGTGTTTTCCCATATTCCCATCATAAAATGGTGGGAATTCCCTCATCTAATCTTTATCATCTAAAAATGAAGTTTATAAATGTATGGGCTAAGTCCCGTAGGCAATGGAGAAAGGCACAAATAGAAGGTAATTCTTCCAGTGTTAAGATAAATACAATAGGTAGGGTAAAATGCCTTCTGAAAGGGTCTATCTCACTCTTATGACCATGGAAAATCTACACAAATAGGCTGGGCCCCTCAAGGTTAGTTATTGCATGTGATTATACTGAAATATTGAAGTATCTCAACAAGGATGTAACTAGTTAGCTTGGGTACTAGCACTCAAGTAGCTCTTTGACAGCTAAAAGTCTAGTAAATTTGGCTGCTGTGAGTTCACTTAGTTCACGTTTCAGCTGCTAGTGGTCTCCACTATGGGTAAATGAAGAAATATCCCTGTGTCTCTGTGGTGACTGTAACTTGGTTTGTGATTTGCTCTGAATTATACATACAGATTGTAACAAAAGTAAGACTTCTGACATTCGCTTCACTGCTCTGTCCCGAGGGCTATTGCTTGCAAGGTGGTGAGATCTTGTGGTGATCAGCTTTATATACGTATCTACAAGTATCTGTACATCTATAGATACAAAATAGAAATAGATAGATAGATAATATATAAACATTGTATCTATAGCTATACCTATAGGTAAATATTTAAATAACCCTATACATATATCTATAGCTTTTTAGCACAGTTCAGTCCATAGACTAGAGAGACAAAACGAGAAAAGGGAGATCAGATTCATCTCCTGTTCACTCTCTGCCTCCATAATGCTATAGCCTCAGATTCACAGAACAGATGCTTCCCAAGCACAGAGTATCAGCAGTGCACTTGTGTCTGCATAGCTTAAACAACAACTCTTACACCCTTAAAATGTATACAAACACTCCAATGCCTAGCTTCTAGGAATATCGCTTGTCTGGAAATCCACAGCCCTGAATCCAGGCTTTCCATGTTACCCAATCTAGCAAAGAGTAAAATGCAGACAAGAAGAGATCCTTATTCTTGAGCAGTCCAAACTGTAAGCATGTTATATCACGCCCAGTTCACATCTGGACCAAATCAAGTAGTTCCAGCGGCCTGGAAACGTGGACACAGACTGAAGGACAATCTGGACTAGGGTCCATATCCCACCTCACAAGGCTGTGCTGGGTTCAGCTTTCTTGGCCTGAATTATCCCTTCAAGTGAATCCCAGTGTGACTCACACTCACAGGTAAGAGGTCTATGAAATGCAAGAAGAGCTCGTGCTGTCTTACCATATGAGATGATGGGATAGCTACCACAGTACGCCTGACAAGAAGCAACATCAGTGCAACTGACTGCTCCAAGAGATTCTCAGTTTTTAACATGGGAGGTGAGATGACCTAACCCATACCATTTGTCATAGGCATCATGAATTATTATCTGGATCACCATCAGAAATATAGCCTGTATAAGCGACCTGGAAAGAACCAAGCTCCTACCTCTAGTCTAGGCAAGCATCTATCACATCTCAGCATCCTTGGCCGTGGATCTCTTCCAACATAAGGAATCTATCACTAGATTTTCTATTGCCAGAAAACACAAGAGGGACCTAAATTAGCCAATAACTTTAAAACATTGTCTCAGATTCACAAATGCCAAGGTAAGACAGGATGGCTACTCTAAATATCAAAAAATACATAAGTCTTATGTCATGATAATAATGAACATTCAGCTAGAATATCAAACATAACACTTTTGCTAGCTGGACCAACAAGTAACTTACCCCAGATAACCCAGTAATTTACTGTCAAAGCATTTGCCTATTAGGCAAAGATTTGATCCCAGGCACATCATAGAAGAATGTACACTACTAAGCTACCAATTTTTCTAAATATATGTATGCATCAGGTGTAAGTGGCAAGGTTTTGGTAGGGGAGGGCTGCAGTGGTGTTTTCTACGAGAAGAGACCAGGGTCTGCCCTCTGACAGACACAGATAGTTCCACAGAAGACCCACTACAGGACACAGCCAAGCCAATCAGCCATGCTGTTGGTGCCTCGGAAAACATATTTAAGAAAGGTCAAAACACCATGCGGCAGAGAGAATGAAGAGAAAAGAAGTGTGAGAAACAGTCCTGTGAGCACCAAGGTGAGAGAAGGAGGAGAGGAAGTAGGTGGTCCAGGGGCCAGAGCAGATATTCACCTGCATACTATGGACAGATCATGGTGGAGCAGTTATTTCCCTGCAGCCCATGGAGAGAACCATGCCAGTAGTGAGATATCCATACTGTAGCCCATGGAGGACCCCACACTAGGGCATGTTGATATTTCCTGAAGGAACTGTGGCCTGTGGAGAGTCCATGCTGGAGCAGGTTTGTCCTGAAGGAGTGTAGCCCATGGGGAAAACCCACACTGGAGCAGGGGAAAAGTGTGAGGAGAAAGGAGAGCCTGAGGGGAACTGCTATAGACTGATCACAACTGCCCATACCCATCCCCCTGAGCCACTTGGGGTGGAGGGGATGTAGAGGAGCTGGGAATGAAGGATTCAGGTTGAGCTCGGGACAAAGGAGAAGGGGAAAGATACTATTACAATTTTATCTTTGTTTCTCACCATTCAAATCTATTTTAATTGGCAATCAATAAATTAATTTTTCCCAAGACAAGTCTGTTTTGCGTAATGGTAACTGGTAACTGATACTNGTGTAAGTGGCAAGGTTTTGGTAGGGGAGGGCTGCAGTGGTGTTTTCTACGAGAAGAGACCAGGGTCTGCCCTCTGACAGACACAGATAGTTCCACAGAAGACCCACTACAGGACACAGCCAAGCCAATCAGCCATGCTGTTGGTGCCTCGGAAAACATATTTAAGAAAGGTCAAAACACCATGCGGCAGAGAGAATGAAGAGAAAAGAAGTGTGAGAAACAGTCCTGTGAGCACCAAGGTGAGAGAAGGAGGAGAGGAAGTAGGTGGTCCAGGGGCCAGAGCAGATATTCACCTGCATACTATGGACAGATCATGGTGGAGCAGTTATTTCCCTGCAGCCCATGGAGAGAACCATGCCAGTAGTGAGATATCCATACTGTAGCCCATGGAGGACCCCACACTAGGGCATGTTGATATTTCCTGAAGGAACTGTGGCCTGTGGAGAGTCCATGCTGGAGCAGGTTTGTCCTGAAGGAGTGTAGCCCATGGGGAAAACCCACACTGGAGCAGGGGAAAAGTGTGAGGAGAAAGGAGAGCCTGAGGGGAACTGCTATAGACTGATCACAACTGCCCATACCCATCCCCCTGAGCCACTTGGGGTGGAGGGGATGTAGAGGAGCTGGGAATGAAGGATTCAGGTTGAGCTCGGGACAAAGGAGAAGGGGAAAGATACTATTACAATTTTATCTTTGTTTCTCACCATTCAAATCTATTTTAATTGGCAATCAATAAATTAATTTTTCCCAAGACAAGTCTGTTTTGCGTAATGGTAACTGGTAACTGATACTCTGTCTTTATTTCAACCCATGAGTTTTATCATCTGATTTCCTCTTCCATCCTGTTCAGGAAGGGGGAGTGAGAGAGCAGCTGGGTGGGCAATCAAAGTCAACCCACCACAATGTAACAGACCAAGGTAATTTTGAGACTCTACTCTGGGAGGTTGGTTTGAACTGTGTTTTCAACCTGTACATTATCTGCGACACAGCACCAGCACATAGAGAGTTCTTCGTGCAGTCACAAGTAAAATCTTCAGTGTGTTTTCTGTTTTTCATCACAAATAAGTGTTTGTTTTGAGCATGTTGTTGCTGAGTAATGGGTGCCTAGGAGAGGGAGAGTGAGACCTGAATGTCTGGGTGGGGATGACAAGAAACAAAATATGAAACAACCATGATTAAGGGCTAAAATTTCAAAAATTCCCCAGCTCCGCAGTTGGGGCCAGACTTCCTGAAAAAGTTCAACACCAAACCAAGTAGTGAGATCTGAAAGAGCCTTCAAAACCCAGCAACTGCTACTTAGCCCAGTGAGGCTATTTGTAAGTGCAAGGATCTACTTGTGCCAAACTGAGAGAAACATGACCCATTTTGAGCAATGATGGGCCAAACTTTACAAGGCAAGTGGAGTGAGGAAAAAAAAGAGTATCCATAGCAACAACATGCAGCTATAAACTTAAAATAAGTGTGAAGCTTCATGGCTCAAGTGCAACACATTTTAGAAAAATAATTATTATATTCTCACTTTCTATAGGCCTTAAGTAGGGCAGTAACTTGCAGGAAGATCGAGTACTGTTTGGGAGGTTTATGGCTAGGACATACATCTAAATTAATTATGGCTCAGAGTGAATTCATGCTAAGTTTATTTAAAATAAGATAGATGGGCAAGTGGCAGCCAGGGTCTGGTTGAAAAGTGACATTATTTGCAGAGACAGTCTATTGTATTGCAGCATGAGAGAATCCCATCTTCTATTAATAGTGGCCAGTGAGAAATCATGCTGAGACTTTTACTTCACTAACATATCCATTTCATTAAAAGTTTCTTCATCCAGATCCTTACTTCCATTTTCATAGCAACTCTTAGTATCTGTGAGAGAGCAAAAGGATTCTCTGGAAAGGATCTAGCTACTACTTATTTTGAAGGAGGGATTCTCAAGTATTTCAGATAAGATCTACAATTCGTCATTATAATAAATACAGCATGGATTTACATAAACTTGGAAGCAGCTACTGGGAGGGAGAAGGGGGGTTCAGGGTTGCCATTGGAGGGCTCTGCCCAGGTGCTTGGGTCAGGCTGTGAAGATACACTCGGTGAACAAAGAACCAGCTTGGGGTGCATCTCCAATCATCTTTATGACGGGTAACAACATGCGTGCGGCAAACCCTCCTCATTCTACCCCACACAGCCACTTGGCTCCCTCTCCAGTTAGTCTGAGGGCAAGCAGCTGACACTCCTCCATCCAAGGCAGGTGGCCACTCCTATGGAAATGAGCCAATTAAAGGAGACTATAGAAGGCCACAATTGTCCAGCCTCTTAAGCTGTGGCTCAGCTATAGAATTTAAGATAGAGAGGTGATGAACAGGAGAATTTTCAGCTGCGTAATTTTTGATCCAGTACATTAGCAGCATGGGTTAAAACAGAGGAGGGAATTTTGGCACGTGAATCTTTTTCCTTTCTTTGAGTCGCAAGTGCCAAGAAACACTTCGAGAAGCGTGAAGTAACAGAGCAGTGGTTTTTTTCTTCTGTACATCATTTTAACACTACTAATGAGGGGCTTTCCACATTATGGCCTGTGTCTATTTCAGCCGTGATTTTGTGTCTATTTGCAGGATTAGAAAGATTAAGTGTTAATTAGAGCACTGTGGTTTAATACCTGCTGCTTCTGCAATGCACATTTTTCTTAATCTTTTCTTTAATTCCAGCGGAGATGTTACAAAGTTTGCAAAAGGTAACTAAACACCCAATAGAAGGTGTTGGGTATTAAGTCCTCTTGTAGATACTGAATAGGCATCATCCATTAGGCTAAAGAAGGAATTACAGAGATGGTAGGAAAAAGTATGCTTTGTTTCTGAGGAAAACAAAAAGCTGTGTCTTCATTGTTCTGTTGGAAGAATTGTTAATCCAACTTCCTCCCTTTTTACACTTCCATATCTATAACTTCTAATTTGAGCATTGTAGTATGTAAAACCCACTGTTAATTCAAACTATATTCAAATACTACTGAAATGATACATATGGTAAAGTGAGAACTACGAACAGGTGAAAACGGTAAACAGAAAAATTGGCCACTGTCTTTTCACTGACTTTACTGGGGAAATCACAGTGCTGTTCATTAGTGGGATAGTTTCCTTCTGTTCTCATGTTAAAGCTCAGTTGTAACATACTGATAGTCATATATTCGCAAATAAGTTTAGAACTATTTGGTTGCTTGAGGGGAAGACATAATAAACCAGTTCAATGCAGCAGTTGTTCATGTGTAAAACATGGTCAAGATCTTTTCTAAAGAGGAAAGACTTAGAGGAAGGTTTTCATTTCCAGCCAACAAAGGATTCAATTTGCATACAGGTGTTACAGGGCTTCTCTCTGCATTCATGGATCTATGCTAGTTTCAGATGTCGGGACACAAAGATGAGTCAAAGGCACTGTGAGATGACTTGCAGCTAGTTAAAGGAGTTTGAGGTGAAAGCAGCTAACATCAGAGCTTTTGTTTTCCAAGTGATGCCAGATGTACCAGGATCTCATTCAGTTCTGTATTTCCCACTGCAACTAAGGGAGCAGGTTAGGTTCTGCACAAGGGAGCTGACGACAACAATTTTTGGTTTATTCTAGGATAGAGTAACCTCCCATCTCCCACCTCTTGAGTAGAGGATGGGATCCACTTGCTCTAAACATTAAGCAAGGAGCATCCATCAATATCAAGCAGGATCTGCAAGGTAAAAAGGTAGAGCATGGTCCTTCTCCATGCTGCCTGCAGAGGCTTTGAAGCAGTATCACTTACATGCACAGAATGACAGTTGCACACCAGCCCCTCCAAGGCAGCCACAGCCTAAAAACTGGTTCCTTCTTTCACTGAGAAGACAGTTACTTTTCTGGTTTGTTTCTGATCTTCTGGAGCATGAATGGTTTAGAGAAGGTGTAGGTGCAGCTGTGACAAGTCTGTTCTCCTTCAAGCCTTGTATAGAATTATTAGATGTGTTTCCTGGGCTTGCATTTAATGCAGAGGTACCTTGTGCAAGAGAAACCAGGGTCTGCAGAAGAACTGGGCCACTCTGGAACGGAAAACTCCCATATACATGGGCCTGGTTTTCAGGAGATATTCCCAGGATTTTGTCAATATTGTGGAGGAGCTGAAAAGAGTCAAATTACTCTGTCCCTGTGTTATGAAATGATCAGGGACAAAGTTTAAGATCCCTGGAGATCTGAGGAAGAAAAACTCTTCAACTGTATGTGACTAGAGCCAATCTTCTCTCTACTAAATCAGTTCTTAGTAGATAATTCCTAGAGAATTACTGACACTTAATGAACTCTCAGATCTGCCTGTTCAAAACAATTTAGCATTAAGACAGTGTTCTGCTGAAAACTATATGAATACAAAAAATCCTTTTCCAGAAGACTTTAGAGAGAACCTGGGAGGAGAGACAGTAAATGGGAGTAAATACTGCAGCAATGATCACTGATAAATGTACCAGTAGACTGGAGGTGTAATAGGCCACCTTTTAGATATGGAGTGCGACTGTCTCACAGAAATCCCATTTTAGCACGTGTGTGCTATGTATTTCAAGAGATTACACATTTAATGTCTCCTCTTGCCCTCAAACACCAAGATGTGCATGACCACAAACTACAGCCTCTTCATTCTTCCTCCCAGAAGAAATCCTTGTCAGTGTCAAATACATTATTCTGCACAACAAAAACCACATTTTCCTACATTTTCCTACATTTTCCTACATTTTCCTACATTTTCCTACATTTTCCTACATTTTCCTACATTTTCCTACATTTTCCTACATTTTCCTACATTTTCCTACATTTTCCTACATTTTCCTACATTTTCCTACATTTTCCTACATTTTCCTACATTTTCCTACATTTTCCTACATTTTCCTACATTTTCCTACATTTTCCTACATTTTCCTACATTTTCCTACATTTTCCTACATTTTCCTACATTTTCCTACATTTTCCTACATTTTCCTACATTTTCCTACATTTTCCTACATTTTCCTACATTTTCCTACATTTTCCTACATTTTCCTACATTTTCCTACATTTTCCTACATTTTCCTACATTTTCCTACATTTTCCTACATTTTCCTACATTTTCCTACATTTTCCTACATTTTCCTACATTTTCCTACATTTTCCTACATTTTCCTACATTTTCCTACATTTTCCTACATTTTCCTACATTTTCCTACATTTTCCTACATTTTCCTACATTTTCCTACATTTTCCTACATTTTCCTACATTTTCCTACATTTTCCTACATTTTCCTACATTTTCCTACATTTTCCTACATTTTCCTACATTTTCCTACATTTTCCTACATTTTCCTACATTTTCCTACATTTTCCTACATTTTCCTACATTTTCCTACATTTTCCTACATAAAATTATCATGAGCCAGCTGGTGCAGAAAGCCTTTCGCAGGATATACCTAATGTCTGTAGCTTGCTAGGAGTGGAAAAACAGACCCACCACACCTGGTACATACCTGATGTGGCTGTCCTGGAGAACACGTATTTTAACAAACAGTACTTTACTAATTGTACTTCAATAAGGGATTGGCGAGAACAAGGGATTGCAGCTGATTTCACTAGTGTATTATTCCCCCTGGATTTTTACCATAATACCTATAACTGAATTTTTAAAGCTTTTTTGTAACATTGCTAGATAATATCTTTTTCTTTTTTTCCCAACTTTTTATATAATAGCTTGGTCACTTCTCACACTTCTTTCATCAACACTTACAGTCATACAACTCGAGCATCTTCTATGAAGCATAATTCTTGCCTCAGACAACAGATCGGACGAATGTGTTCCCACCAGTGATCTCAGCACCCTTCCCGCAGCCCCAGCACCTCCCAGGCCTCTGTTCACCGCTTCGCCACCAGAGGGCGCTACCCGAATGCCTTTGAAAGATTTTTAAGCCCAATTTAAATTAAAAATAAATAAATAAATTAAAAGTTCCACTTTTGAAATCTTGTTATTTAGAAAAGGGGGTGCACTTGTGACAGGCATAAAGGGGAACGATTGAAAGATTGTTGTAGAGCGCAGCGCCTCAAATCTTCTGCTCTGCTTCATTGTAGTCACATTCAATCTTGTACGGTCTGGTACAACAGTATAAAATAAGCTTTGTTGATTTAATCAAACAAAGCGGTCTTGAATCAGGGTGTGTATGCCAGCTATTGAGATCCACAGTATGACTCTGATAGACTGAGGTTTGAGAAGAAAAAGCAAATTAGATTTTTATAGCTAAAAGCACTCAGTGATACATGATACCACCTATGATACACCATAATATTATTTACAAAATCAGTGTCCATTAGTATTAATAATAAAACTCTGTCTCTTTAAAAACATAACTTCTGCTTTAACACTGATTCATCTTTAGATTGTCTCCTCTTTTAAATACTGATTTCTACCCTGGTTCTGCACTGCTTTCCAACACCATCTTTTGTTTACAGCAGAGAGTCTCTACTTCCCCCTCTGGCCCAGTTACATCTAATGCCTTTCCATCACACATATTTTCATGCATTCTCACACATATGTCACATGCATGGTGATGCACAAATGTGCATCTGCATTTCCCATTAAATGAGGGGTTCAAAGCTATTCTTGGGCCCAAACTTGTCCTCTTCAGACTGGAGCTGAGCTCTAAGATTCTCTGGAAGGGAAAAGCCACAGTAAGCTCTTTAACTTAACCCCCAGCTTCTGATTCATAAGCTCTAGACAGACTGGGTATGGGAAAGCTCAGGTAAGACCTTGCTTAGCTCTGGGACTGGCTTAAGTATAGCATGCATTTACAGAGCTAGAGCTAAGCCGCAGTTAGACATGGGAAGGCACAGAAGGCCCAGTGCAGAATTTGCTGTGCAAGAGGTCGGCTGCACATTATCTTACAGGATAGACAGAGCCAGAGCTCCATACTGATTAAACCTGGAAATCTCAACCCCTAACAAAGTAAAAATAACTTTATCTATGGATTTCATTATGGAACTTCCAGAGACCTGACTTGTTTTCACAGCATTGGGGCTTGTCAGTTCTAGTCACAAGTAACTCCTCATCCAATTACCAAAACTCAAAGTAGGACACAGCCCTCACATTGTGTCAGTGGATGACACTTTTAGTAATATGCAGTTTACTCAATAATGAGAAACCTATGTTAATATGTCTACATGAAGTGCTCTGCTATCAAGCTAGTCACTGAAAAACTAGTCAACACAGTCAATGGCACCTAGAGACAGTTTCAGTTGACTCTGCAGTCATCATTTACATTTGGCAAAAAACACAGATACCCAAATTCCTGTGTCTTGGCCTCATGAGCCTTAGACTGTGAGCAGAATTATCCTTTCCTCTCTAAGTGCTTTAAAAAGGATAACTTTCAGGCACATTAGTTCAGAGAATTATATTGTCAGAGAGATGCAGAACCCAACCCAATCTCTGGAGTTTTGCCTCCATTTCGAGACTTCATTCCAGTCTACTTCTACATGGAGTAGAGAGCTTATATTTCCTCTTTCCCTAATAGCCAAAATATTCTCAGTGTTTGACTACAGCATATAAACAGAGGGAGCATGGGCCTGAATTGTATTCTTTGCCACAACTGGGTGAACATTTCTGACATAGGATGAGGTTATCCTGCTTAGGAGGTATGGTAAGGCATTTGTTTTCCCCATATGAACAACCATCCCTTGAGGATGCTAAACAGGTGAAGTACATAGGAACTCAATTGTTCTAGAAAGTCAGATCTTCTTCCCCTGTATACAAGATCTACTTTTTCAGAAACGTATTTTAGACTAACCTATTTGCAGTGACAGTCTGGCAAGCCAGAAAAGTCAGAATGTCTCATTTTATCTACAAAGAAGTAGTTTTAACTTCACAAAAGAGGAATGACAACAATCCTAATACTGGCCACCAAAGCCTGAGAGCTCACAGACCTTCACTTTCTTGATGCCTCCTTGGTTTTGAGGGGAGCCAAATCAGAGGAGTATCTCCCTTCTAAGTGCAGAGACAGCGTGATGTTTCCCTCACTAAGATTGAACCTCCTGGCCCATTAGAGAGCTGAACAGAATGCTGGAGCTGAGGTGGGCACCCAGCAGAACTTGAACGTATAGACTGTTTTCCTATCTGGAAAGATAGCTTGCAGGCATACAGACTGTCCACTGCTTCATGGCAGTGAGGGATTCATCCTAAGCAGAGGTCAGGCCATGGCTTTTCTGTTGCTTCCTTCTCCTTAGTGTACCTTCAACAAAGGGCAGTTCTGCAGTGCTCTAGAGGGTTCAACCATCAAAGGCTACATGGGGCTGCCGTTCTGGGTCAATGTGAGTCTCTGTACAGTGAAGGAATGTGTCCCAGAGACCTCTTAGAAAACATTTGGCAGAGCATAGGTCTTAATCAACTCCAGAATGGAAAAAGCAGCACAAGTGAAATGTTTCTCACTGCCTACGAATACCTAAATTCAAGTCCAATTATAGAAGGAGGAGGGGAAAAGTAAAGAGCATTTTTTCTTCTCAGGCTCTAGAGCCAAGATCTGTGTGTTTTGATGTCATCCTACAAGGAAGAAAAGGAAAAGGCTGAAGCTTACTATGACCTAAATAAAGCAAAAGAATTAGGTACTTGTGATCAAAGGGTTGAATGATGCATATACACATTTCCCTAAATAATAGAGTGGGTGGGGGAAATGACATGTCATTATTCCTCTGAAATACAGCAAATTACCTGTTCTGAAAAGAGGAGTTAATCTGTTTTTATACAGTGAAGAATAAGGCCACATTATTTCTTCTAAAATTAGCAGCTGACAAGCTGAAACTTCAGTGCTCATAGCATCTGGCTTTCTGGCACCACATTCTACTTACCACAGTGAAGCTTTCTTTTACCAGCTTTATAAGGTTTGGTGGGGAATAGCCATTACCACAAAAGCCTACCTCCACCAAGCTCCAGAAAAGCAGTAGGTCTAAGGTATCTCAGAGTTTCTTTCTTCCTAGAGAAGCAATGTGCAGAAACCCTGATACTGACATTTCAGAAAAGCTGCAAGAACTTTGAATGGACTCAAAGTCATCTTTTGGTTATTTAATCATACAGGAAAGATCTTTCCAACCAGCTGTACCCTTCATTAGTTGTCTTACAAACCAGAAGCAAGTTATTACAATCTCATCTTAAAATTCTGCATTTTGACATTTCCAGTGTGCAAGACAGGCAGAGAAAGAGTGAATTCTGAAAGCTGAATTCATAGAATCATGAAATGTCTAGATTGGAAAAGACCTGTACGATCATCCAGTCCAATCTTCAACCCAACACTCAGCAAGGCACCCCTGGTGCAGCTTGAATCCAGTTCCCCTTGTTCTATTGTCTGTTGCTGGGTTTAACAGGCCTACTCCCACCTCTCTGTAACCTCTTCAGGTAACCATATAGAGCAATAAGGTCTCCCCTGAGCTTCCTTTTCTCCAGGCTAAAATTCTATGTCTAAATTCTATGTCTAAAATTCTATGCCTATGACTAAAAGTCTATTCAGACTCATCTAAGTAAATATGGGGTTTCTCTTTTTCTTTTCTCAAAATCTAAGGCTTCAGCTACTGAATAACTGAGCACATAACCACAGTAACAGCTGAACAATTTATCTTGAAAAGATAATGGTTATATTTTTTCACATGAATGCATAGGAACAGCGTAGAGACTTCTCTTCAAAACTGCTCTCCCACAGAATTCCCCTCTGTTTGCTGTTCATATTTAAAGTGATAGTATGAAAGACTCAGCATTCACAAAGAGGCTTGGAGGATTGACAACCTGAGAAGTCATTTCTATCAGACCTGGGAGACCAAAACCACAGATCTTATTTACCCACTAGAGAGTTTCCAATTAAATACCATTTCAATAATAACCAAGCTTTGCTGACTCTCCTTTACTGATGCAGGGCCATATTCATGTCCAGGTTATGTGCACAGAACTCCCTAGCAGCAGATTGGAAAGGAAATGCAAGTTAAACTTTCTCTCCCCCAAGCATCTGAGGGAAGTGATTGGCTGATATTTTCTCTCTGTTTAAATACCAAAACTTCACTTTTGTTCATGTTTTCTCCTTAACACAGAATATGAAAGATAATAAATCCAGTCACCAAAACCACTTATCATCATTTGACCTTTCCCATCACAGGTTTGGCCCAGGCAGTTTTAATGTTTATACTTATCTTCTTTCATACAAGTGAGGACCAAGAGCTTCCTCTCTGTTGGGAGAACCAAGACAAGCCACATTACCCTCTGTGCTTCCTGTGCTGACTGTCCGGCTCCGCAGCAGCACTGTTTGGATTTTTTTCTCCCTTGAAGTGTAGGAGATTGTCCTTTTTTCTACTCAGGAAAAGAGTTTTTAATAGTTGACGAGCTCCTTGGGAAAAAGCAAGAAGAACTTAGTGGAAGACCTTGCTTCATCAAGAGAGGTTGGCCTGTTCAGAAAGGCATGTCAGCTAATAAATGCTGGAGTTGCAGGCCCAAGAGGTAAACATGTTAAAGCCATGTCTCCAACTCCCCATATCCATAGGCTCTTGCATTGGATAGAGGCTCTGTGTCAGGGAGGAAGGGCACCCCCTCAATTTGATCTAACAATGATTCCATGATAATGCCCCAGTGTTGAACTGGTCTCAAGCTAGGAAGGCAAGGCCACAAGGGCAAACCCCATCTTCTCAAGGCTTCAGCAGCCCTCAGAGAGATGAGCAGAGATGACCTCATAACCCAGTTGCAATCTGGCTACATTTATCACTGTATCTTCCCTGACAGTGACATATTTAGACAAATTCACTTGCACACCTTCTACTATCTACTTGAATCTTCT
>VYZX01013827.1:182443-202005 GCA_013401335.1 Brachypteracias leptosomus | reverse complement strand
AAATAAAGAAACTTGCCTTGCACAGCCATCTGAGGAACCTTGCTCCTGGGAATGCTCATCTTTTATTCCAAACTTCTTGGAAAAGGCAGCTGAGATTTCTAAAACATTTCTGTATATTAAAACAGCTCAAAAAACCATACTTTTTCTTTTGTACAGTCCAGATAAAGTCATAGAAGTTGGATCTATTTGAAGCCACACTCAGGCAAAAATTACAAACATTCCTAGTAGTTCTGGATGTGTAAAAACCCTGTTGAGAAAGCTTTCTGGATACTTTCCACTCTTTCTGATCTTTCCCGGTAAATAGCCCTAACACTTCTAACTGTAGCTCAGAGCACTGTCAATCAGTAGTTAAAGGGAAATTGTTGTTTTTCTTACAGAATGGTGAATGAATTTCACATGAACTAGTAAAAGCATAGGATGCTTGCCTGAAGACTCAGAGAGGCAAGCCTGTAAGTTTATAGGTAAAGCAATTTCTTCAACACATGAGATTTGGTTTTGCCTATTACTCAACTTCTGAAGAACTGAAGGACTGCTACCTATCCTTTTTAGAGGAATGGTTTATCCTGAGCATCTCAAATGCAGGTAGGGATTTCTAAATTATTTAAATTAGCTATTTTTTTCAGATGCTTGGGGTAGAGAAGCTCCATACCAAACTAGAAAGTATTAATTTTAGCTCTAGTACAATTTTTAAAATGCTTGATTAGCCTGAACTCAACTAAAATGGCAATTACTCTTGGACTATGATCATATTTAAGTGTACAATTCTAAGCACAAATACAGCTTAAGGAAAAGGGGGAAATTGTTACTGCATGTAGAAACAACATACTATGGCAGATAGGAAGGAGGGGGAAAAGTACCTTGCAAATGATTCAGAGAGAAAATTCTGAATCAACAGGTACAAACACAACCAATGTAACTGTACACGCACATTTAAGTGCCACAACAATAACATTTCATCTGTAATGAAATAGTTATTTGCATTGTGTTTCAGGCAACAGAAATAGCAGCTTATCTTTTCATGAGCTTCTTTAAATAGTTGGGATTTTTTTCACAAAGATGCCTTTGCTGAAGCTTCTTATTGATGAAACTAAAAAAAGGAAACTTAAATTATGGTCTTTTTGAGTCAACAAAGCAAATGAAAATCACATAAAACCAGCTCAACTGGGAAGCATTTTCAACATAATTCTTGCAAATAAATGATAAACAAGTAACAAAAAGAGCTGACATATACCCAAGTTCAGAGTCAGACTGGAGCTGCAGCACTGAGGGGTCTGTGTCCCATTGCAAGGTCCTAGGGTGGTAATCAGCCGTGCAGCACAAAGAGGGGAGGGGGAAAAAGAACACACAATTAACTGAAAGGATGAACAAAACCCCATCTCATTAGTTACATGCCCTAAGTAGTACATTCAATCTCCAAGTGCAAGGGACACCCACAGCATGTCAAACAAGGTTTGTATGTCAAACTGTGACAGGGCAGGCAACTCATTAAAATTACATATTATTGGCAAACAAAGGGAAGAAGCTGGGTTTTCTTTCAGATATTGGTTAATGAAACATTTTCTTTTTCTGAAAGATTTCTAACTCTACCTATGCTTGATGCATTCACAATAATCTGTAAAATCTGCAGGCACAATATATTGTAATCATGTTTTGATGAAAAGGTGGAGTGAGCACCTGCCATGAACTCCACTGAGGAGTCTGGCCCTTCACACACTCCTGAGTGTGACAGTGAGCCACCCTGTAAAGCAGTGCTCTGGGCATGAACATCACACAGTGCATATACCAACAAATGGCACACTGACACCAGCCCTGACATATTCTGGAGACACCTGGGACAAATAAACAAATTCTTCTTCTCTTCCTCCAGATAAAATTTCTGGGGAAGAGGAAAATGATACATCTGGGGAAATCAGATCTATGACAGTCTCTTAATGGACTGCTGTCATATGGGACTGTCACCAAATGTATGAATGCTCCAGAGGTGCAGTCTGAAGACGTTGTTTCTTGCATTGCAGTGCAACTTGTCATGCTGCCATCCCTAAAACATTTTGCAAATACTCACAGAGCCTTTCTGGAGTCCTGTAAAATACTTACAATCCCCGAACTTAGAAATAAAAAAACTGGCATTTTGAGGCCAACATTTTCCAAAGTGCCCACTCATTCCCTAACTCTTGATTTTACTTTGGTTTTCCTCCCTTTGCGAAGCCACATCTCATATGTAAGAAAACTGCCAGAATCCAGGACAGAATCAGGAATACAAGTTTGGCTTCTGAGCACATTTTCCTATAGTATGAACACTAGGTTATGCACTGCTCTCAGTAGCAGAGGCTAAAGCAAAGTAAAGCAAACAAGTAAGTCATGCGGACACACTGAATAGCAACAGTCCTTAAAATTAAAATCTCCCCTCATTTCATCTCAATGCAAATTTTAAGGATACAGAGAACATAATATTATCAGGTTCAGACAAAATCAACCAGATAACCAGCCATGCTCACTTGCACAAGCCTTGTTGAAACAATAATAACCTCTGCCAATGAATCACTCATATAAACGAACAAGTTATTGAATTATGTTAGAAATACATCTCTTAAAGCCATATAATTATTCTACCCCCTCTACTTAATAAACTCACCTATTCTATTACCAATGTTAACTCACTCTCTGGAGAGACAGACAAGGGCTCTGTCATGTCAGAGTGAAAGAGAATAAACCTCAACACCCTGTACGTACAGAAAGAATAAAGATTTGTAATGCAAAGGTGCTTCCCCATGCAATGTAAGGGTGTTATTCCCCTCAGCTTCTTGTGATCCATAGTGATGTGTATTGGCATGAAAGACTTTACAGTGATATAGAAAAACTTCCCCACTGTATTACAAAAGGATCAGAAACAAAACAATATAATAATAACAGATTTTTTTCCTTTAACTTGACTGTAGCTCAAGTAGAGTGTAAAGTGGACATAAGGATCTGAATGCCTGATGCAAGGCAGAGGTATCATTGACTAATGCATTATAGATACTCCATTAAAAACGCTATCTGTATGAAATTTATTCTTGTAATGTCACCAAGGTCAGTAGTATATATTAGGGCTTGCTATGTAAATGTCAGTTTCTAATCTTATATCTGCCTAGGGGCTACTTATACATGCATATCCAGGTTTTCCAAACACTTAGAAAACATGCATAACTCATTCAGTTCCCCCACCACCACCCATCCACTTTTAAATCTACAAAATTTCCCAAGGGATAAAAACTATTCCATCAGAAAGAAGTTCATTATCAATGTATTAAAACACAAGCTTGCAACAGGTCTCTAAAGAGGTACAACCCCTACATTCTACCTCTAAGAATCCAGACCAGGTTACAAGAGAGGGCACGTTTACCTGGTACCCAGCTGAATGCCTAAAGAAAATAAATTTAGAGATCTCACTCAAGACAGCACTCAAATCCCCAGAACATAAGAATAGCAACACCTATGGTTCAGGCCATCATTTGTTACATGCAGACCATACAAGTAGTGGAGACACGTTCTTCCATTAAGTACTTCATTATCTGGATTCCAACATAGAGACTTCACCGTCATGAACATTGGTAAGTACTTTTAACAGCAATTCTCCTTGGCTCCTGATTACACCTGTTCTAAACAACTGTAGTGCACCTCCAAAACATTTCCTAGACTTGTGCTCAAAATGGTAATTGTTCTCTCTGTATCATTGTTTTACCACTTGCAAAGGCTTAAAAAATAGATAAGAAAGCAATCTGCTGTGTTGCCCTCCCAAGCTTGGCTGAGCAACGTTATTTCAGAAAACGAGGTTGTAGGTAGCACATCTTCAGGTTTCAAGTCTCTTGCCCTAGGAGACACAGAATGCCAGTGGCTACACCTGCATAGTGGAGGCTGGAGAGCACAGGGAGTGATTACATGTTTCAGGGAATAATACTGATTTGTCCTTTGCCTCTTCCTGGCACCTGAAGAATGTCTGCAGATCAAAATGAAAGTGAGTGAACAGTAAAGATGTCATTTGGATACACAATTTAGCCAGTTTCTATGGTAATAACATTGAAAAGGAAATAAACAGATTCTTTGAGGATTAGCAACCCAAAGACAATATTGAATAACCTGTGCTGTCACCCAGACTAGGAAATTAAAGCTGATCTGTTTGTGATGAGCAGACATAGCATATGACACTCCTTGATTGCTTGGATGAGCATCACAATTATGCTTGTTCTCCTGTGGACAGTTCTCAGTGAGGATTGTGAAATGCCATTGGATCTCGGTGAAAAAGCAGTGCCAATCTTTTTCAAAGCAAGTTCATGAGTTCCTGCACCAGAGACTTCTTCAGGAAGAAAAGGATTAGGTGCTGTTCCTCTTTTTTCTTTCTGCTTCATAGAATAAAAGTGAAATTAGCTCTGGGACTTCTAGTCACCCAAAGACAGGGGCAGAGGGAGTAACATTAGAGACCCTGAAGACAAATGTATGGCCTAGGAGAACCGCCTGACCAGTGTGTCAGCAGTCAGGCACAGGTAATCCCACCCTGGACCCTTTTAGAGAGCACAAGTTGGTGAAAGTCTCTCTAAATGGATTCAATGGATTTTTGTCATAGACCTATGCAGAAGAGATACAAAACATTGTACCGTAACATTTTTATGGGGAATAGAGATGAGCATTAGACCAAGCAGGAGAAAGTAGTACTCCCTTGCACTTTCCCATCCTTCCATGAATCTCCTGCAGACCACCTGTGCACTCCTCCCGTGAGTGCACACAGCATGGGAAGGGCCCCTGGAAACTCACCAAGCACGGTCAGAACTAAGCCAGGTCAGCCCATTCTCACCACCTAGGCAGCACAGACACTATTTTAATCAGAACTACCCAACATTGTTTCAAAGCTGGTTGCTGTATCAGTCTCCCACATAGTGACAAACAATAGCCCTGCTATCAATCTTCCTTTCACACGTTCAGTGCACAATGGCTGCTCTTGGCTGACTGTAGGATAAAAAGCAGTAACTATTACTGAATATCAGATTGTTCTAAAGCAGCGTGAAGGGAATGAGGGCTTTTAGATCTTGCACTAAGTAGACAAGGTACAAGTGTTACTACCTCTCTTTAAACTGATCAGCTTTCACTGTCTTCCTTTAGAAAGGCATATTTTAGTATTATCTATTTGTTCTGTATTATGATCTCAATAATTATTTTTTTTTTCTCAAATTCAGGACAGTATTAATGCTGGTGCGGTTTCAACTCCTAGTA
Source organism: Brachypteracias leptosomus (assembly GCA_013401335.1). Classification (NCBI taxonomy): domain Eukaryota; kingdom Metazoa; phylum Chordata; class Aves; order Coraciiformes; family Brachypteraciidae; genus Brachypteracias; species Brachypteracias leptosomus. The sequence goes on along the minus strand of VYZX01013827.1, from coordinate 196,761 downwards.
CTGAAAAAGTATCAGATAATTTTGATACAATGCATCTTATTTTTCCCCAGTCCATAGAGGAATAACCTGCAGGAAGAAACCAACAGGAGGGAGACCCAGATGCCATACATTTATTAAAGGATTCGATGGTAAAGCAACTTGTTACATTTTTCTATTTTGAATTCATGTCCAAAGCATTAAGGAGATATTCAGAGCTCAGTTTTAAGAGGACAGAGACCACTGCAAAATGTAAGGTGGGAGATGAAAGGAATTTGAACAGAAGCATTCCCTTTTCTGTATTACTATTAACCATGGAAAGCCAGGCACTCTGTCATCTGTTATGATGCCCTGTGGAACCTCACCTACAGAAGATTTTGTTCTGATTGCATAATGTCAATTATGTAGATTAAAAATCTGGAAAAGACTAGAATAAATAAACTAAAAATAAAATAAAATATTTGAACTCTTTTGGAAAGTTCCCAACCTCAGAATGCATTAATGAAGCCTGGAGTCTGTAATCTAAAACCATCTGGAATCCATGAGAACTTCTCAGCTGTTTTAAGAAACTTTGTCTCTGGCTTCAGTGATAGTAGATGAAACATGTAAAGTATCAGTGCCAATACATATACTTATTAAATCACCATCACAAAATGATATTTAATATCTGGAACCATGGTCAGACTGCAGTACAACTTGGCTCTGGTAAATGCCCTAGTCCAACACTTTTCATCCAACCAGTGTGCAGCGTGCTGGCAGCTTAGTTCTGACTCTGCTTCCATGAAGCTAAAAATCAAATCCTTCCTCATCTGTTGCTCATGCTGCAGATCACATGTTCTGCATGAATTCTTTTCTCCCCTCATTTTCCCTTCCCAGGTCAAGAACAACCAGGCCTGAAAACCCATGCTTTTGAAGAAGGCTACTCACAGAAATAACAACAAACCCTGCGTTCCCAAGGGGCCTCTTGCAGGGTAGAAATCTCTTTGTAGCATTGCAAATCACACCTTCAAGCAGAACTGGAGGAAAGCAAGCACCATATTGTGGCATCTCCTGTCACCAAGAGCTGTTGCGCTTTCCAGACCAGGAGAAAACTGCACTGAGTTTACTGAGTCCCGAGGTATCTGCTGAACTGAGATATCCATATGTGTCCCTAATGAAACACCATTAGACCTGACAGTTCCCAAACCCAGGATCTTCCCTTGCAGCAACAGCAATGTCCTAAAACGACCCTTTGAGTGGGAAATAGCTATGCCCTCCTAACCCTAAAATACAGTGAAGGGGTGTGCCATGATTCCACAGGTTAAGCTATGCTGAGGTTTTCAGAGATGAAAGGCCAATCCCATTATGCAGAGCATAGAGAGTCACTAAACTGAGAGACAAGAATTGAAGGAGAGATTCATCCACAACATACGAAGTAGAGTCATCCACTGCGTATGAAGTCTCATAGCACCTTTGCTTACCAGAACAAAGCTTCTAAAAGGATATTATTGTTAGGGAGAAGTGACTAGTCTCATCTTCCCCATCTGGAATAGCAGGGGATCCTGACATCACAGTAGGTTTTTACACTATCATCAGGCACCTAAATTAAGTTCTCCAGCAATAAAACATGTCACTATGGGACATGTCTTAGCACACTAAGACACAAAGACAGGAGATTGCTCTGTGAAGCAGTTCTGAGCACCCAACTCAGACTCCAACTGTGAGTAGGTTTCAGAGGTGTTGTCCACAGAGAATTTGGTGGGAACAGCCCAACTAATTTGCATGGGTGACTTGGGAGGGTGAGTAAAGAAGATGGAGCCAGACTCTTCTTGGTGGTGTCCAGTGACAGGACAAAAGGCAATGGACACAAACTAAGAAATGGAAATTCATCTTAAACATAAGAAAAAACTTCTTTACTGTGAAAGTGGTCAAACACTGGGACAGGCTGTCCATGGACTTTGTGGAGTCTCCATTCTTTCAGAGACTCATAACTCAGCTGGACACAGACTGAGCAATCTGCTCTAGATGACCCTGATCTAAGCAGGGGGGGTCGACTAGATGATCTCCAGAGGTGCCTTCCTACTTCAGCCACTCTTGGTTGTGTGATTTTGTGCTCTCCCTTTCATCTCCCTGCTAGCACCCAATGAAAAGCCAAGGGGCTATCTGCATTGGCAGGAGAGCTCCTTAAACGCCTAGGAAGCTTCAGTCTCCTTCTTGCTTTCTTTCAGTCTAACTTCAAATGCAACTAGCAAAAGAAGTGAACTAGGAAAAAGAGTGAAACAAAAAGCCCAAAATTGCAAAGAATAACAGGATTCCTGGTTTTTACTTTGATGCAAAGAGGAGTCCCATGCTTAAAATACATGTCTGGGTTACAATTTCCAAATGATTCAGAATTGCTTACATTAAGAACTCCATACCTATACATGGATGATATACTGAAAAACAGGTTCCAGATAACTCATATATTCTTAAAAGTACTGTATACAACTGAGAGATGAGACCTGTTCTAGAATCAGTAGAATACAATGGTTAAGATGTGTTTGAATGCTTTGTTTAAATACGATAGGAATTGCAGATTTTAAAAAATACATATGTGTATGGATAAACTGTTTGTTTTATTCCTTTCATTCTAGATTGTTATAATCTTCATTTGGTCCACTATAATTTTCACTTTCTGGTATTTGTCATACATTAAAGTGTGTCTCCAAAACAAAATACATTAGGGAAAAGAAGATTCAAAGCTACTACTCAGAGATGGAAAAGTACTACTTGCTTCAATTGGCGCTTTGAATTTTAGCCACTATTCTGCTGCCATCTGTGCTCTGCTTTGGAGATCTGTTCTACTTTGAAAGGATTGGCAAAAAGAAAATACCTTCTTTGTGCTACTTGTTTTCTGAAGCCCATTCTAAGCAAGATGGCTATCAGCAGTTAGGGAGGACTTGTGCCTCTTAACAGGACACTCACTTATGCTTGTAGAGCAGTATGCTCTGACCTCACCACGTGTTCTTGTGTTTGGAGCTGAGCTGCTCATCGTAAAATAAAATGCCATAATACATTCAGTGAACAGGGAGTTTGGCACCACTCTTGGAGCATAGCCAAACACTTGGGTTTGCATTTACACTTCCAAGTAGGCTGACACCTGTGACATCCAGTGTTCATCAATAAAAAGAGCAGCTATGACCTTCCTGAGAGCAGAGCATTATCTTTCAGCTGCCTGGCAACCATAACAATCCTCCTCAGAAGGGCATATTTTTAATTTATTTTTTTTAAGGCATATTTATAAAAAATCACAGACAAATAATGTTTAAAACATGCATATTTCAAAATTCTACTTTAATCAAGGTTATGCTGCTGAATGTATTTAGTAATTTTCAAAATCCACTTGACTTTTAAATCAGAATGAACAATTCTGGCATGCCTTTAATTGTAAGGACACATCCCCAGACCAATACCTTGTTGATTCCTATTTCACAGAATTCCACTAATTAAATCAGCAGTTAAGTTCATCCAATCTGCTGAACTTATCTGATATATTTGAAGTCTGTCCTTTGATTCAGGTCTGCATTACAGAATATAGTTTCTTGGCAATGTAATGAACCTTGTCATTCTCACAATTTATATGCTATAGCTACAGAAATCTTAGTCTGCAAATTTATGCTGGTTTACCAGGAGGGTCACCGTGAGCAGCAGGCTGGATCTGTGAGGACAGAAGGTCAAATAGAAGCTTCTGCTGAGCCTATGAACTGACACAGATTTACTGTAAGTGCTGGATACCATGAACTGTCATTTTGAAAGTGCAGTGATAAAAAGCACGTTCAGGAGGGGGAAAGCAGTAGTTGTTTTGGTTTTGTAGCAAAATTCTGCTTTAAAACAATATTTTTATCTTGCTTTTTATACTAAAGAGTAGGTCTACGTGACAAAATAGAACTCCAATGATCATGAATGTGGATAAACAACTTGGCAGAAGTGTTACATGTTATCAGCTCCTGCAGATGCTTTAAATGAACCGCAGTACTCACGTTAGGCCACTTTGATCCAGAGTCCAGGGATATGCATATAAGGAAAGTTTTCTCATAAACTTCAAGGGGCCACATAAAAGAAAAAGTCATGTTTATTAGTCACATCTAGGAAAGATAATCCATAGCCTTTCAGAGGAGTCAAAAAGCTAAAATGAAGGCTGGAACCTTCAATTTTCAGATCTGGTATTATTCAGCTGAAGAAGGTGAAAGATTTCAGCAAATTTTCATTTTTGCTTCAGTCCTAAAACCCAATAACTACTAGCTGGAAGGAAAGTTGATGTTTCCCTTCCTTTACACAACCTATTTTTTGCTATAAACAGCAAAATCATTCTAGAAGGGGTGAGAATTTTGCTACAATTAGGCTGAAACAAGAGCTCACTGTATGAGAGTTATCAAAAGTTTTTCACATCAACAGTCAAAATGTCAAAAGTTTTCATGACCCAATTATCTGACTTTTAATAGACCTGCTCAGAAATTATAATCTGATTTTGAAATATTAAATAACTAAAATTTTGGAATCAAAATCAGTTTTAAATGGAAACCCAAAATGTTTTGCTTATGAAAAATTTAATATGGGATGCTCACACTGTTTCAAAACTCCTTGAAAAAAAAATCTAGAGATTTACTAATATCTTTCCAGTGGCAGCAATTTCAGTTTTACAGATTTGAAAAAAAAATCATTAAAAATGAGTTACTGAAATAGCTACTTAGAGCCACATTAAACATAAAATTGTGAATGGGGATTTTCTAACGGGTTTTTTAATAGGCTAGTGAAGGAGAAAACATCTACATGTACAAACTCTACCAGTTTAACTATGTTAAACAGTTTAACATAGGAGGTGATAACACACAATTTAATTAAATCAAGATGAAATTCTGTGCAAGGGAACTGTTTAAGCCAAGCTGACCTTAACAAGTACGTTGTTTTGTTTAAAGAGGATTAGTGTTTTAGTCCCTAAAATCACCTGATTGTCTGACTAAATATATGCATGATATGCCTGAAAAGAACTAGAGAGAAGTAACTACAGCTGGGCTGATAACCTAAATGGTTAAGTGGGGCTTTATACATTAATATTATTTTCTTCTGGATGCAGCTGCGGCTCAGGTTTCCAAGGCATTTTATGAAGCACCCTGGGAATGGCAATCTTTCCTTCTCCTTTAATTTATAGCATGGAGATGCTTGCTAATGAGAAAAATAATCAAAGATCTGGAGGACTGAACCCTATCCATCCTTCAGGAATGAAAGCATGCAAATCGTTAATGATGCCACAGGCTCACATGGTAAAAGGATTGCAGATGATTCTAATTAATACGGACCATTCTGACTTTGTAACTGGCACATGCTGAAAAACACTCCCGACTTTCTAGGTCAGATATACAGACACTTGAAAGCGACTGCCAAATATCAGTCCCTAAGGTGTCTGCTTATGTTTACAGGCTAAAAAAAAATAAATTGGCAGGAAGAGGCTTCAGATATCTAGGGCTAAATATACATTGAATATAAAGGAGAAGGATTGTGGTTTTTCTTGTGCAGGGACAAAAGGAGGGAGAAGACTGCAAGAAATCTGCCTTTCTCCAGCCTTGTACATGAACCTATGCAGGGCCAGCCATGAGGTCTGCAAGCAGCTCAACATAACCACTCATATTGTGCAGCCCACACTCATAGAAGGATGACTGGCCAGCCTCATTACTGTCCTGTAAATGGGCTGGGGGTCAGAAGCTTGAGAGATTCGCAGCATCACTTTAAAAAGCAGCAGAGTTCCTAGGGCAAAGGTAGCCGAGGCAGCCAGGGTCCTCTTGGGCAAGGCGAGAAGGCTGACACTGTCACTCCCTCACAGATGCCAGCATGATTTGGGTCAAGAAGGCTTAAGGCACAATTTGGCCTCTAACACTGTTGAAAACGTGTGCCAAAAGATCCTGACAATGGTGTCATGGTAAATTATACAGGAAAAAAATTAACAACTAAGCTGTGTATTTCTGCCTTACCATGTAACGGCAAACATCCTATATCAAGCCCAAAGCCACCAAAATAGAGTGGCAGCACCAGCATCCCACAGGTTATCTCATTTGCATCTAGCCACTAAGCAAATGTTTCTCTTGACTCTCCACTGTGAAAGACTCATGTCTTCACTACACAACAGCCCCCTAGGGTTACAATCCTTCTTTTTCTGAATAAAACACCATTCAAGTGAAGGTCACCATAAAGTAGTTACAGTCCCTTGGTCTTTCCTGTATCTCTCTCAGAGTCTTTACATTGTTCTGTGCTTCCCTTTGGCTCAGCCCATTTATGAAATATGTATTTCACTAAAACAGCCATTTAAAAGCTATTTTGTACATATAAATTATTTCAATAAAAACATTGTTAAGAAAAAAAAAAATCTGCTACTAAACAGTTACAGCTGCTGCTCCTGAGGCAATACCACACAGGCTGACTTGTACTGGCCACATTTGAAGGAGAACATCTTCACCACCACTTGTGAATGTGGTAACACAATGAAATACAGCATCATTGCACAAAAACTATCAAATGCATTTACTTAATGATAAAGTAGGTAGGCCCTAAGCAACATGGTTATGTTAGCACTGTTTTTAGTAGATCTTACAGAAACATGGTTTTGTTAATGTCTATAAGAGATGTTTTCTGTAGCTAAAGAGAAGTTAGGAAATACGTTGCATATCTAGTACAACAATCCAGCCTTCCTGTATAAATGACATAGAGACCGGGATCCACCTTCTTCTTTTGTCTTCTTTATATGTCTAATTAAACAGCAAATCAGACATTTAAAAGGGAGGGAGAATGGCATTCTGGTACCCTTTCTTCAGTTTGTCAATTTTACTGTACTGGGTAAGGAGTTGCTTGAAAATAAAAGCTGAGTTGCCAAGTCTGATTTTTCAGGCAAAAAGCCTAAAAAGCACAAAATGACCCTGGTGACATTTAGAAACCCTTGTAAGAGATCAGAAAACAAAGTATTTGTGATTTTAACTATTATGTGGTAAGAACACACTTCTTAACTAGAGATGCCTCTTTTTTGTTTTTGCTTGGTTGGTTTTTTTTTCTTACCTTGACTGACAGTGAGAAAGATTAAACAAAAAATTGTAAAAGGGTAACTACAATAATGACACTTGGTGCTCAGATGTTCCAGAGCTACCTCTTTCCTTTTGATTGTATATCTGAGAAGGAAAAAATGTTTGTGTTTGAGAGTCAAACATGAAGCAATGCAGGATTAACACAAGTCTCATGTCTGTGTTTAGATATGTCATTATAAAGCAGAACGCCTAACAAATATACAAAAATGAGTAAATAATATGCTGCAGAGAAAAAGAACTGGAATTACATCTGTTTCTTCCTGCACTGAGCCAATACAAACTGAGAGTGGACATGAACACAGTCAAAGAAAACATACCCTAGTGTATTTCTTTTCATATCCAAATGGCTCCAAGCGGCCGTGGTAGATGGAAGCAAATCAGAATCACATCTGATGAAAACATACATGAATGCAGACTAATATCATCAGCAAACTTCAAAACAGAATGAGAGAGAAGACAACATGCTCTTGACTATCAGTAAGGACATCCAACCTAATGTGACAGCTGCTCCTATGTTCTCTGGAACACAACTGGGGGCACATTCAGAGGCCACAGTAAATGCAAGAGGAACTGACATAGTGGACAAAAAATTATGCCAACAGCCAAAGCCAAAGGTGATATTGTTCCTCAGAGAAAAGCCTTCCAGCATTACAGACAGCTGTTCTATTTCTAGGATTGTTCACATACTGTATTTTATCTGGAAATAAAGAACTGTAGTGATGATGACGCAACTAGGACTCCAGAGTGGTCTACCTTCTGTGGCATATTACTGCTACAAAACCTCTTTGAGAAATCCAATTTCTCTTTATTTTTTATTTTATTTGCTACCTAATGCTATGCATTCCACTCTCCATTCTCACTGGAACTTTCATTAAATATTTACAGTTTCATCTAAACAAGGATTAATCCTGATTTACAGCAAGTAAACTTCACACACTGAAGAAAGCTAACCAATTTCAGTGCATCAAACACATCTCAAAACTATGGTATCAACAGAATGACAACATAATTCAGGTAATCATTTAAACTAAGTAATATGTAGTGCCCTAATTCAAGTAAGAACAGTAATTATAGAATAAGTAGTTGTAGTCGAACTCACCAAAACCTGTGCACTATGAGAGATATAGTACAAAATAATCCACCTTGCATTATATTATAGCAGATAAAACACCACACTGAAGTAACCATTGTCTGAAAGAAGTTACCAAAAGATGAAGAATGCTTCCCCATCATCTTTGTCTTTATAGGAGCCCACAAAATAATCAGGTATCTAAACATAGGGCCAGCAAAATGGAAGTTAGAAAGTAAAAGAGCACAGATGAAGCTTGCAGAAAGAAAGACAACCATTAACTTTTACACGTCCAAGACAGCTGAGCCTGGTGCCATTTACTGAGCAGATGGAAGGCAGGAAACCTTATACACAGCCTATTGGGACACTCATGTTCCAGAACAAAATGTACAGGGGGAAGTGCTGCATGCATGGGACTTCACTGCATGCATGCACACACAGCCCAGCTCAACAATAAATGGGATGCTACTGTGCAAACCTACCATTGTTGGACAATAAAACTAGCTGGGAACATACAGGAGCAGTGAAGGATACAGAGAAAAAATGGGCCACACAGATAAATCACACCTTGGTCCACAAATGGAACTCCTCCAAGCATGCAGTATGTCAGGGTGACCACATGGACACCCTGCAGGTAATATAAGAATAGATACTAAGGCAGGCTAGTATTAGCACATGAAAGCTACCCAGCCACAGGAGCGCATCCTTCCAGCACAGAAACATTTCTGCTATCTTATGTTGAGATGGCATGCAAAGCCCAGACTGACCCTAGCACTCTGGCTCTACCTGTGACAGGATAATGGGGCTTTTCCAGGGAGCCGTTCAGTCCACAAGACCTGGCTCTGAAGCACTGTACAAGGTTTGTCCTTGTGTACTCCTTTGGATGACACAAACAAGCAGTTCATGGCTGTGACTGTTGAGAAGGTGAGATTTATGAATATCTAAGGTACGTTGAGTAATAAAACATGTGTCTCCATGGGCACTGTTTCATGACAGTTGTCCTATAACAGCTAGCATCCTCTCTGGCATACTAAGGTAGTAAAAGTTCAGAGTATCTGCTACGGAGGGCTGAGATGCATATAGTTATCATGAAAAAACTCCATATTAATAGTCTTGAAGAGGCAAACCAGTGTTTCACACCACGCTACAGCACAGGAGCTCTCCGCAAATGCCTTTACCTCAGCCCCTTACTTCACAACATTTACTCAGATCTAGTTAGCTGAAATCTACATTTCAGTTGCCCATTTCTGTATAAGCTGATCATCAGTAACAGGACACTAGGTGTCAACAAAATGCTTACAGAATACTAAACAAAACAAAACACTTATCCTGAAAGAGCCAAGCATACTGTATTCCAAGGAGAATCTTCATGCAATCCTGTAACATTGTTTTGTGGAAAATGAGTCATGTCTGAATACATCATAACAGAAAGCTCTGTGAGCCAATAACCCATCTATGCAAAGATAGGTATCTGTCCAGGCTGTGATGTAATTTTCCTGTCCTATCTGTGTAGCACAAGCAACATGGCCAGCAGAAAAATGGAGTGTGCAAAGCAATGTGGAGATAGGCAAGTTGGTCACTGTGCAACAACAGGGCTCTAATTAATTGTTCAGAGCAGCCTGACGACAAAGAGTAGCACATACCAAACCTACTTCTTAAGACCACAGTTATGGTAAAATCTTCTCGAATCAAAGTACAATGCACCTCTGCCTACTCAGAATTGATCCCCAAGACCATGAAAAAAAAAGTTGTCTCTCCTGTCCAACTAAAACCATTCAAAGAAAACTGCCAATAATTTCTAGCATTGCTTTCATCTAACATCTGTTCATCCTTACAGTTGTTGTCATGGCTCAGGAGGAAGGTGGAACGCTCCTGAAACCTAGTGGTATCCCTAGTGAAAAGGCCATGACAAATAGCAACGTGGTACTAGATCAAACAGCAAATAAAATCCCATAGAAACCTGAGCTGAACAGGACAGAAATGGCTCTATAATTTAGTGCTACTACATAGTTCACTCTACAGCTTCTCCTAATAAGCTTAATGGCATCAGGGAAAACAGTGTTGCTCTAGCTATTGTGCTGGACATAATGGACAATGGTTCTGCAGGATAGCAGGACTACTACTCTACAGATTGTATGGCAGAAGGGACCACTGTGACCATGCAGCTTTTCTTCCTGTGCAACAAAAAAGCTGTATGACTTTTCTGAATGAATTATTGTTTTACCTATTATCTGCCTGTTAGGCAGGCACATTATCCTAATGAGCAACATCCAGGAACAGAAGACCCAATAGAGTCTTTAGGTAAATGGCTTTAGTGATTAATTTGTCTCACCACTAAAATTTTACCGTTTTTCTGGTTTCATATTTGTTCAGTTTCAGTATGAAACACTTTGCTGCTCTTACATATTGCCTGCTGGAGCCCTTTTGCTCTCCATATAGCTATTACACTCAGTGAGTAAGTTACCACTTAGTTTTCATCTTACAAAGTTAGAGTGAGGTCTGTGGTTCCAGGACAACAACTACTTAACGTTGTCCAAACTCTCCAGTTTATCAATTGTCCTTCCTGAAAAGTGGATGTCAGACACCTGGATTTCTGGCTGAAATACACTCACCGTTCCGTAAGAAATCACAGGTGCTTGCCAATCAAAACATACTTCCGATATATTTGGTGATATTGGGACCAACAGATTAAGTCAGACAACTACCAGAAGTGCCAACAACTCACAGAAGTACAAACCCAACCTAGTTCTGCACCAGAAACTGCCGCCTCAAATGGGAACATAAGATCTCTTGCTTTCTTCAAAGCTTTTAACAGATCTTCTCTCCTGTAATGAACCAAAATCTATGACTTCACAGCTTTTTTTTAGTATCCATATCTTCCTCTGGAGAACACTTCAGCAATGAGTAATCAGACGGCACACAGGATTTGTGGCAGCCTATGTGAGCTTGTTATTTTTGCAGCAATGTCAGCAACAACAGCGACAGACAAGCCATGATCTCCAAGCCTGGGGCATTAGCAGCTTTGGAACTAATCTCTCCTCTAATGCCTGTGCTCAGCCTACTGTTCTACAGTATATTTGTAGCAGAATGAGGAGAAGGGGAAGATCTTATAAGCACAATGGCATGAGAGGGGATCCAGCAAAAGGGCCATCTCTATCACAGAGAGCAAAATGGAAGGATACAATAAAATGAAGCAGAGTAACCTTGCTCACACAGATAAACAGGCATTCATAAATGCAGTAGTCAAAATAAGTTAGAAGTCTGACCTAGGCATCTCTCAGAGAGAAAACAGCAGAGGTATTTCATCCTTTTTATCCACTGCGTTGACAAGCGTACCAACATTCTGCACTCCAAGTTTGACTGCTCTATCACGCATATTTGAATGCATTCATTCACACATCCACACACTGAGCACATCTACCTGCACCCAGCAACAAACTAATTGCCACCCAGTACTATCCACAGCTTACAGAGATTCCCCAGGGCCTGGACCAGACATCATCAAATTTCCATTACCACAAACCAATCACTCCAGGCAAACACCTGCAAGCTGCCTTCCTGACACACAATGCTGACCTTTCAATGCCAGAAAGGATGGGAAGCAAACTGGTGGATCTCAAACAAGGTCTTGGGATTCCCACTGAATTCCTAGTACAGCCACAAAAAGCCAGAAAATGGATCTAAAGCAAAAGCCCACAATGCAGCATGTCATGAGCTTTGAAGAAGAGGACAAACTCCATTCTCCTCTCTAAGGACACATGGTCACATGCTTCCATTGCTTGTTGCAGACAGAGTCAAAGTGTTAGCATAGGTCAGAGTGAAATAAATTCTTCCGAGGGCATTTCACTACCTTCACAGTAAAAAAGTTACACTGTTAAGGTTCAGAAGGAAACAAGGAATTCCAGTCTCTAGCCAGCGTTGTCATAACTGCATGTAGGGTTGTGGGAAATCACTATATCCTGAACAGCAGGCCATACTTTGCTTAAAAACAACTTTTGGTACTTTGATTTGCTTAAATCTACTGCATTTATTTCTGAATGTAGCATTACACTGTTCTCTGTGTTTTGAACTGCCATATCTTACAGGCTAAGGCTTTTCTACTTAACAACCTCCATTTGTTCTAGAGGGTAGACCTGGGAGAAGGGCTGAACAGATTTCAGCAGCATCTGTGTAACCTGCACATCACAACATAGGGTGTCTGCATCTGGCTGAAGAGGGACTCAATACACTTTCAGCCTGCAGAGTGTGATTTTTCTAAGCAGAAGGCTGGTGTGGTATGAAGCTCTGTGACATTAGTGCCGATGTCTGTAAAGGCAGGGCATCTACTCCCAACAACTGTTAACTGCGGAGAGCATTCACTGTGTTTTCAAGCCATCAACTGAGTCTTGGATCACAGATTTGGATGAGCTGGCAGCTCAGCTTTATGTTGAATTAGTTTGATACAAAAATAGCTACTAGGACCCATGTTTTACATTTCTCAAAATATACAATATAGTTTGAAGAAGAGGACCTCTTCTCACTTGAACATATGCTCCTTTAGCAGCAGCATCCTTCTTTCTTTTCTACTCTAGAGTAGGAATTATTTGGTGACTGCCAATTCATTTCCTATTTCAGTTGTACAAACAAAGATAAGAAGGTTGCTCTTGTGTCCATGCCTTACACATCCCACACCTACCCCTTTCCAACAAGAAGAGAGCTGCTTCCCTCCCACCCGACATGAAACTCCCTGATATCTGCAATTTCTGAGGCAGAATTGCCAGTTGGTCCTGGGGTGTTTCAGCATGTTTCTTTGCCACTGCAAAGCCACACACTGCGATGAGCAGCCAGGCAAGAATCTGAGGCACCCTGGTGTTACACCTGGGAGGACTCCAAAGAGGACAAGTTATGTGAACAAAGATAGCTCACATGAGTAACAGGTTCTACCCCTGGGCACTNGAAGAGAGTCAAGTGAATTTTAAGTCTTTCAGAAGTGTTAAAACTGACATGACTTTAGACAGGACTGAAAGCCCAATGGGAACCTCAGCTAATCAATGGAGGAGATATCTGTGAAAATAAAATAGCATTTGTTTTCTTGGTTATAGGTTAAAGTTGACTTGCAAAAGATTTTAAAGCTATGAAGAAATATCAGGAGCTTGTCTTGTCAAAAAACTAAGTGAACTCTTCTGGTAAAGTGAAGTAGGCAATAGCATCAGCATACTTTCCAAATTTTGAATTTAAATCAAAAGCCAGTGTCCATTAGGTATGATCTCTAAGGCTGCAGTGTGGAAATGACATAAAAAAGAAAAGCTAAATAAGGAAGTCCAGCTAAGTTAAAATCATTTCCCAAAGATGGTGAGAATACACATTAGTTTGCTTAGTGATTGCATTTCTTTAAGTAATTTAGGTCATATAAAGTTTACATTTTGGGTGGGACATGATTTCAACACTCAAGGAAAAGTTTCCCTTGGTTTAGATACTATCTGCCCAGGCTCTAGAAATTATTTTCTCTTTGGCTTGCCAGGGCTTCTGAAGCATATTTCATGCAAAGGCAGTTTTGTTTCCTGAAACATAACTCAAGGTCAGCCCAAGTTTAAGCTCTTCAGCAAGGAAATAATAAATAGAAAAGTAAAAAATATCCTGATTTCTTTTAAAATGGTTTCTCAAAAATATTTAAAATGCAGAGATGTCTCCAGTCAAGACTTAATGCAAGTATTCTTCAAAGCAGACACATTGAATAAAATACAAAAAGGGATTTTCATGCAAGAGTGAAGTTTCTTACTTGGTTTAAATCATGTGCATTTCCTTTTACAGATTTAGCGGAGTAAAACTTTGAACTATTTTGTTATGTTCTATAATGTATAATGACAGACCTGTCAAGAGATTTGGATTTTCCGTGTGGTCAACCATTTCATGCAGACTCCCACTACAGACTGTCATCAAAATGACTGCAGTATGAAAAGTGAATTCACCTCCATGACAGCCCTTTGGTAGGTTACAGGTATGTCATGGCTGTTTGTGCATTCCATATTTACAGTGGGATCTGGGTATCATATGTGTATGTGAAGGCAGAATTAAAGCCTCCTTTCTATATTAATTGTGAGTGTATACACAGGGAGAGGAGAAAATACTACTGTTTAACCAAAAGGAATCATCTTATATGTGAATTTTAATGTTATTTTGACAGAATCAAACAAAATAATTAACTAAGA
>VYZX01013827.1:168200-178420 GCA_013401335.1 Brachypteracias leptosomus | reverse complement strand
ACCACGATATCTCCACAATCAGAGGCAGGGGACAAAGGAAAGGACTTAATAGCTTCCTCGAGCCATTAGCTTGGCTCTTTTCCCTCCAATTCATTAGCAGGCTAGTAACGAACACTGAAAATGTTACCGTTTAAAGTCCTGCTTACAGAGGACTCCCCTACTGACTCCAAGAGTCTCACTGGGGGTGTGCTGGTAATTGCACAAAAATGGCTCAAATGAAAAAAAGATTAAAAAGACAGCCAAAACTGCAACACTGATTCTTTTGGATCACATCACATTTGCACAGTAATTCCATGAAATTCATGTACAATATTAAAGTGTCAGTTTAAAAGGAAACCAGTTATTAGTAAAGGATAACAGGTGCTTTAAACTATAGCAAGTGTTGACATTTGAAGGAAAGGAAACATAATCACTTAATGCTTCTCTGACTTTGCATGAAAATGAATATCCATTCCCTGTCAATTCTCACCTCTATTCCACTAAATGACTGAATAAAAATAAGTACAAACCCTTTAATGAAAAACCTAATGCATATTGTCAAGGACAAATAAACTAATATGTCAATCAAACTTTAACAGAACTGAAAGATGCACCCATGCCAGAAGATGAAAATGCAATTGCAATTATGTTTTACTTTACTGGAGAATAATAATTGTAAATCTGTTACCTTAGCTAGTAATCAAACTAGTCTTCAGAGTACAAAAATACATATTTAGATTGTAATGGCTTGAAAAAAATGTGATCCCTCTTTCTGTCTTTCCCCACTCCCCACTCCCTTTCTATTGATGGAGAGCCCAGGAAAAAGCAATTGTGGCAAATCAATTTTTCTTTCTACACACACATACACATCATACTGTCTAAACTGTTGTCATCTGACAGCATGTTGGTTTTAAAAGCAATTACCTCACTCTAACTTTCTTGACTAAAAATAAGCATTTTGATTTTAAGGTTAGACTGATGTGCGATTGAGGATCTCATTCCACATGACAGATACCTTGGAGTATACAATACTGAGATGTCAACACCTCAGCAAACCCCTTCTGCAAGCATGAGCTACCTAAAAGGCACACTTGCATATTTACCTCTTTCTTCTTCCTTTCTTCCTCCTTCCGTTTCTTTTCTTCTCTTATCTGAGCCAAACGCTGCTTTTTGCGCTCAAGTTCTGCTTTTAAATCACTTTTGTCTGACATTTTGACTCTGCTGAAAATAAAATTACAGAAAACAAGGTGAAAACAGAATTAAATGTTTTCCCTATTTACTGAAGACAGATACTTAATTATATCAAAAATAGTGTTTCTAAAGTTGGTACAAATATATTTCTATATAAATGCTGGCCTTTGGACTATAATGACATTGTAAAAAGCAGGATATTTCTTTCACAATTTCAAGAATTCAGACCAGAATACCACCAAACATGGACTACATGGAACATATTTTCAAACAACCTCTATTAGAAGACTACTTTTGCGAAGCAAACCCATTTTTGTCCACTTTTCAAAATAATGCTTTAATGGTTTTACACACTGAAGCAAAAGTCTTTTTATTTTCATTGACTTAAGCAGCTCTGCCAGACTGTAGGACCCAGGTCCATAAACTGATTTCAGTTTTAAGTATGAAAACAGAATCTGCCCCAAACAGACCCATACATCTTAGACAAGTAATAATTTTACTCACAAAAATTGGAAATGTGATAGCTTTTGCTTCTGCAGGTGCCTTGAACACGTGCCACCCCAGGAATCCCCCATTCCACCAGTACAGCCCCACACAGATCACCAGCTCAGTCTCAGTATCCTTCACATATCCATCCCTCTGGAGAGCACCCTCACCAAGCTATGGGCTATCCTGCACAGGAATCTCCTCCATCCTTTCCAGGGAAAGCTGGGCCATTCCCCCAAAAAGCTGCAGACAAGGCATAAAACCACATAACCCAGCAAACCTGAGCTTCTCTTTAACAAAGCAGCACATTGCTCTGCCAACGGTTTTGTGCTCAAATCATCTTTCCAAGAGGCAGGAGACATGCCTAATATTCCTGATTTTACTCCAATCACACAAACTTGGCGAAATCATTTCTTCTGAGCTACTGAAAGACCTTCCCTGCCATTTAGTCTTAAACACAATTCTCTGTAGGACAGTGATGTGAAGCCATATACAGTCTTCATTTTTTAAATCTCTGTCAACTTATGTTGCTGTTACATGAGCCTTGAAAATGAAGGGTAAAGAGATAAAAAGTCACATCCTACAGAAACAGAGCCAGGTCTCTAAAGAACATATGATACCAATCTTTTTCTACAGTTTTAACCCCACCCCAGTGTTGTTCAAATCTGTAACTTAAGTCACAGATAATTTATTTTCTAACATCATAGTCATTATGGGCTGTCATCTAACAGTATTAATACTGATTTTCTTACTAGTATTTTATTTCAAATACAGTCCTGACTAATATAGATATTTATGAAAAGAGTTAACTGTGCCTTTCCTACTAATTCACACGTCACTGACCACATCCACCACTGCAACCCAAAATCAACCAGATCAATGGCAGTGCCATGTATACACAATGGAAGTCTATTGTTTGTTTGATGCATAGAAAATTTAAATGCCAACTATTAGTATAATGAGAACTCCACCCACATTACTTCCTGATTGAGTGGATGACTGGAGAGTAAATTTATATGCAAAAATTATATGGCACTTTCACCCATCATGAATTCCTCTGCAGTTATCAGCTTCCTCCTTAAAATGATAAAAGCATAGTTACCCCATGATATGGAGGATTTGCCAAAAAAAACCCCACATCATCTGCTCATCAAATGCAATCTTGGTCCCAAATGCTTTGTTGTCTTTGCAAGCATTTTCCTTTCATGAAAGACAGGAATAATATTTGAAATCAGAAGAGGAAACCATTCATTGAAAACGGCAGCATAAGAGCAGGATGTGGGATGCCAGAGGGGCCAACATAGCTGCATCTGTGTGTGGACCATACCACGGACGCTAACATTTCCCAGTCAAACTCCCAGCTGAAGCCCACCCGCAGGAGTTAAACCAGTCCGGCTCACAGTCACAGATTCTGCACTTCATCAGAGCTGCCCAGCCAAGGCAAGGTACCCTGCAGTCCTTTCAAGGCCGGGGGACTCCTGGCTCAATCCACACCAACTTCCAGTAAATGGGATAGCTAGGAAGAACATTAAACTGCTAACAAAATGCACTACTGGGTGCACTGACTGTATGAGGAGGACCATCATTTCTTTACTTCTCCATCACTCTAGTTCTATTCCTGATGATATTGTTTTCAATTTGAGAAAGACAAATAAAAACTGTCAGAAAAATATCATTTAATATCAAGAAAACTGAGCAACAGCACCTTAAAAAACATTAATCTGTGTGATTAGTTGGCATCAGTGAGCTATTTTTCACATGAGAAATGCCTGGAGGAGAAAAGAAGCTTTTTAAAGGCAGTGCAGATAGTATTTTGCCTACCAACTGGCTCAGGATTTGTGAGTCTCAGATATGACTGAAATCCCACTTGAAGTAATTTTCCTAATCTGTTGCACACATTTGAATTCTGATTATGAAGTTCTCCCTCAGAGCCCTTTGGACTAGATAGAGGTTTTGCATCCTTTTAGTTCTGCAGTTTGGCAGCAGAGAGTGAGCTCCTGTTTCTATGCAAAAAAAATGCAAATGAGTCTTAGTGCTTATGACAGAAACCCTGAGGGTTTGGCATCCCTTTCAAGCTGTTTGTCAGATATCAATGAATGGTTTTCTAAAAATTTGTTCCCTTAACATCAAGGAAGCTAACTAGTTTTTCCCCTGATTTGAGCATCAATGGTTTAGTGCCTGGCCCCTTCTTTACAATGCTCCAGTCAGGGTAATCAAATGCTATTATAACTTTGCCCTATTTTCAACAAAACAGATCTTACATACAAAAAAGAAGATGTATTAAATTTCCTTCAAAGAATGTTGCCAGAGCTGAGTTACAGAAATAAACTAATCTCAAGTTACTTTCATCCTGCATATATTAGAGTCATGCTTAAGCCCCTCAAACAGCTTACCAACCTTCTAACTGGCTATTTCCAATTTTAGCACAAATTGAACACCAAGGGTATGTAACCCCTTTCTCAGATGTCAGCAAATCAGCAGTGAGCAAGCGAGCAAGGAGGCAAGTGTACTCGTCACTCTACTTGGCATTAACCATTGAGTTAATACTCTGCTTTCATCACTGGGAACAAATTGCTATTAATTGCCATTCTGAGTGCCAACAGGCATGCCACACTAAGAGAGATAAAGGCAGACAGTAAAAAATATTTACTTTTAACATTCTCTCTACTGCAGAATGACAGCCCAGGGCTTATATACAACCTAATCTTCTCCAGCCTGTGTGAAGGCGTTGGTCAGAGGGAAACAGCAAGGGGCACATTTGTAGGGAAGCAATTAAATCACCTATCTAGGAGAAGGAACACATAGGAACAAGCACACTGAACACTGTATTAAATGTAGAAATAGCATTGGTAGCAGAGCAGCAGCCCAGGGCTCCCCTCTTCAAGGTTGGTGCATAATCTGAGATCCATTTTTATTTTGTTTGGCCCAGTTTACTGTGAAGTGACACAGTTTTAAAAGCAGAGTCCTCCCACTTCAGAAGAGCTTGCCACCCATGTGCTAACACAGATTCTTGAGATGTAGCAAGATATGTGGATACTCTGAGGAAATTCTCCTTTCTTTGAGCCACTAGAGAAGGAGCCTGCTCCTCTTGGCACAACTTTTAATGAAACAGACTGTTCTATTTCAAGATGTCAGTCTTCCCAGCATGCGTCAAATATGCCCCAGAGTCCCCTATTAGGCTTGGAAATACAGTCAATTCCACTTCCACATCAAAGGGTCACCAGACCCACCAGGATGGCAGCCACCTAAGCACATGCAAATCATAGAATCATTTAGGCTGGAAAAGACCTCCAGGATCATCAAGCCCAACCTTCATCTCAACATCTCCTTGACTCCTAGACCACATCCCAAATTGCCACATCCACTCACTCTTTGAACACGCAGCGCTGAAGCTTCGGAGGACTTCATTCTGAGGCTTATCTCACTAAATCTGGATGTCCGAAATGTAGATGCAGGGCTATCCTTACCATCAATGCAGGTAAAATCAAAAGAGTCTGGGTATCCTAGGATGTGATTCCACTATTCCTAAAGTACATGTCTAAAAGCAGTTAAGATTAAGCCTGTCCCAAAGCCACCAGTTCCTCTCCAATTATGATAAACGGCACTTGATGATCAGTTCAATTCTAGAAATCTCTATTACAAATGTCTCAGACTGGGTGAGAATACTGTCCTTAATGTGCTCCCAGCAGCTCCTTTCAGCCTGTGTTTGAAAGATCTTTGAAGGACCATTTACATTAATCTTGAAATAATAAGTGTTTGCACAAACTTCTCTGCTGTACAGAACATACTCAGAACTATTCTGCTAAGCTTATCAGATAGTAACATCTCACAACTACTTCAGTAGTGGCAGTAGTTGGCACAAAAGCATGGAAGATGCAAACAATAGCATTTCACCCACAACTGGCCTAAAAGCCACACAAACACTTTTACAGGTACAAGCCAACAGACTTATTTCAGTTTTATAATATGCTACAAGGTCTTTCTCAATGAACAGTAAACAATATTTGAGCAGATATTTTTAAAACCATTTATATGAGTGCTTAACAGCAGAAACAGTCACAGGCATCTAAAAAGCTTTACTACGATTGCAGAACTAATAAATTGATACTTGCCAGAGTAATAAACCCACAGAGTTAGAGGTACAAAGAGTAGCAACACAGGTACATAGCTTGGACTAAATATAAGAAAAACTAAGCAGGGAGTGCTCAATATATAATGAATAAAATAAAAACAAAGACAAAGAAAACTATGACTACATACTTTTAATAAGCAGAAAAAGAAAATAAGATACAACAGCTCCCTCTTCTTAAAGCCTTTTTTTTATACCTCCTAGAATAGCATCTTGTCTGTGTGCTATCACTGAGGTCATCTAAAAAGAAACCTAAGTTTCCAAATGTGGTTGGAGATAAAAAATCCTACAGATTTTATTGCTTTTTGGTGTTTGGAGGATTTTTGCACATTGTTCATTCATTAGGCTGCACTAGTGCAGATCTATATTCATCACTTCATGAGCCTCAAAGTCCTTCCTGTTTTGTGACTTCCTATGTTGTCCTTTTCATTATTACCTCCATTGCAACTACCAAAGGAGTTCATTAAATACTGCTACATATGGCATTAGTCATCCTATATAACTAATTATAAATAATTGATTCATTAATACACTTTTCTAAAAGACACAGACAGCACCTAGTATTTGTAGATGCTCTACATGTATTATTCATATGCCTTCATAAAGAGCCAGTTACTTCTGAATCCAAAACCGCAAAATGTCTTTAGATTGTAAGGCAAAGGAAGTTGCACAATAAAAAGCATTACTCAATGATTTTTGGTTTTAAAGAATGGGTTTATAGAGTGGGAGTACTACTACTAGTGAAATTAATACATATAGAATTCTCTACTGGAAAAAAATGTACCATATCTGTCTCTATTTTGTACAAACTAATACATTTCCTACAGTTAGGAATATTATACATTTTTACAACAGCAGAAATTCCCATGGGACCCACCTATGACTTTTACAAGTGTAAAATATGCATACAAAGTATGAAATTGTACAAAGCAGATAAACATCTTAGGTCTGCAAGAAACCAGAGGGAGCTATTACCTTAGCAGAAATGCATTCTAACCCACGGTATTCGTTTGCAAATGTTTGAAACACACTTCAAATGGGCAAGAGGGGCTCGAATCATTAGCAATTTTTAAGCAAACATATGAGTAACTCTTTTCATCATGCATCAGAATTTGTACTTGACTTCAGTCAAATAACAAATACTTTTGCTAAACAGGCATGTAAATGTTTACAAGATCACAACAATGGGCAAATATTTGTCACTGCAAAAACTTAGCACTTGCAGTATTTTAAGAAATCTCCTGTGTGATGCATTCAGGGAAACACTAAATAAAATTGGAGACACTAAATATTCTTTTTCTACATAACCTTGAGGCAAAACAGTCAGTCTCTTTACACTGCATCTGTGTATTCATCTATAAATAAAAATGGTTGTTAAGTGTTAGATTTCAGGAAATGTACCATTTCTATCCTTCAGCTTCTGAACATTTCTAGCAGATGGGCAAAGGTCTTGTACTTTGTTCTGTAAAGGTTTACAAATCACAGCACCCAGAGATTTGGTTCTATGTTTCCTCCTGGTTGCTGTGCAACAGGTAAGTGCATCTCTAGCCTATTTATTTTGAGGCTGACAGGGCATAAGGTACGTATCCACAGCTGCTCAATTATACATCCCTTACAATCTATTGGTATTTAATCTTTTCACTCTTGTTCTTCCGTAATGGCCCTTCTACAAAATAAACTCAGTTAAAGCAGAATTATAAGGTCCCTACAAAGCAACACATGAGCAAAGCTCTACTAGTGCCCATCCTTCCAGCACCAGGCAGCGTGTCAATGAAGCATCACCTTCTCATCATCTCACTCTCTTATGTCTCCTTAGCCTCTGAAAATTTATCATGACCTTTCCAATACCAACAAGCATAGTTCCATGGAAAAGCCATCAAGGTTGAAGAGAACAAGCTGCTATAAACAACTTGCGGGAGGCAAGTAAGAAACATACGATGTTCCAGCACAAACTTAAGTACTACATAGTAAGAGGTCACTCTAGCAAAGCTGCTGCACATTTCCCACCAAATATGTTCCTTTTATATTGAGTTCCACAGAACTGACCCCATGCATCATCTCAAAGAAAACTAGATTTTAAATAGTCTTTCCAAGTGTTTTGGATTTTCCCTCAATAAGCATTAATGAGCACAGTTATACCTGCACAGGGATCTCAGATGTGGTACTGGGAGATGATCCTCAATCATGCAGCCAATACTGATTTGTCTCTCTTCAGGATCTGACTCAGCTATCATGCCCCAGTTATGAAGAGCGAATGTTTTAACAAAACAACCTGCATGCCTGACAACATTTTGATGTTGTAGAACACAAGATTTCTAGGTATTCTTGGTCAGTTTCCTCTCTATCAACTTCTGTTTCTGTTCTTTTTTGCTGTTTGGCTGCAATAAAACACAGGGCTTCATATCTGCCTCTGCATGTGTCAGGGAGTGGACTTACCACAATTCTGAGTCTTTGTGACCCTACACCCCCCACATATTAACTGGTGTTACTAGTTGTGCTATGCTATCTTCTGTGAATTTCCCAGCTTGCTTCAGAGAGGAAATGCAGCACCTCGCAGGATAGCTTAAAAAAAGTTTTCTGACATTTAAAAAGAATCAAATGCAAGCCATAAATTGATAAGATTTTAGAGATGGATAATGTGAGAGAGATGAGAGAATCTAATCCTCAAGCTACAGGTCATCTAGAAAAAAAGAGCTCTGTATTTCATGTTTTAGATTTCAATTTCTTTTGTATGTACTTACATAACACTCGGTTTTCAATTATATCTTCTGCTATCATTGATATTACCACTTCTTCAAAGCCTATATAAAACAGGTTCACCATAACAGTACCAAAGTGCCTCCCAGGAGTATATTTATTGACCTACTAAGACCTAATATAGAATTTCACTTCAAGATGTCTGCTAGTCTCTCCTGAAGTAGAACAAAGCATCACTTTCTCCACCCTGCAAACATTTCAGGCATTAAAACATGACCTTCAACTCGTTATGAAAAGTAAAACTGACCCCCTCCAACTTTTCTACCCCCCTCCTGAGATAACCCTAGTAGTATATGGCCAGCAAACTGATACTTAAAGCTATCTACCCAAACATGAAAAATGTATTCTCTAGCATCTGCCTCTTAACCCAGTTATGACAACTGCCAGACAGACATCAAAGAACAAGCTACGCTGCAGACATACAGGTTTTGCTGGAAGACTTACCCAGATATCACTTCTTTCTTGAAACAAAAATATGCTTTGCTTTGCAGCTGATGTTTGTAAGGATGTAATTAGGCTAAAAATATTACATACTTATTTAATTTCTGAAGTCAGTACACCTAAAGATTTAGAAAGCAGGGAAGAGTTCTGTCAGTAAGAAATACGCAGAGTATCTCATCTAAGTTCTCATAATTTTTAACAAAGCAAAGTGGAAGAAACAACACCACCATTCCCTTTGTACTTCCCAGGGCTTCTTTGGCTGTACTAACAAGCAAGATGAATGATAAGTACTAGCCTTAGCCAATCATCCCTGTTGATCCATATAAGGGGAAAAAGATATGTCAAGATGAAAAGGCAAGATGATAAATGCAGGTATCTAACAGCATAATTTATAGGACATATAAGGAACTGCAAAGAATTTAAATATGAGAGGACTGAGAACCAAGAAGTCTGTCTTTCATTTATCTTATCTGTGGTTGAAGTATGCCTCTCAAATGCGAGAAACGAGGTTTTAAGGTCTTTTGTTTGTGTTTTGGTTTGGTTTGGGGGGGGGGGGGGGGGTTTTTTTTTGNGTGACTGGTGGCTAATGGGTGAGGAAGACTAGAGGAATGGAGATTGCATTCTTAACCATTGAAGCTATTTTCTATTCATTTCTTTTCTGCAAAGATTCATTGGACCAGAAGAAGCAAATGCAAGAGAGCAAACATTAGTCCCTAACTGAGGCCCCTGGATTCTAGTCTTTGTTTCAGGCTTAGTTTATATTATACGCAAAGACTGTTTAGTTTAAAATACAATGCTCAATTTAGTATCTGGAGCCAGACTCCACTTTCTTGCTGAGTGCTTGAAGCAAGGTGCTCTGTCGTGTCCAAAGAATCTAATACTTTAGACTTAGGTGGAGTTGCTTCAGTAGGAAAGACTGGGAGGGTGCCTACTGCATACAACACAATAAATTCCTGATTAGAGTGTAGATGAAGGCAAATATCTTTTTAAGCAAAGGACTTAAACTCCTTTATCTTAAGTGAGTCCTGTTAAAACCAGGGTGCACCAAAAAAGAGAGAACATGGTATAAGGAATTGGTTGAATCGTTGCATCCAGAGGGTAGGGGTCAACGGCTCAATGTCCAGATGGAGATCAGTGACAAGTGATGTCCCTCCAGTGTCTGTACTGGAATCAGCGCTGTTTAATATTTTCATCAAAGACATAGAAGGTGGGATTGAGTGCACCCTCAGCGAGTTTG
>VYZX01013827.1:145710-160354 GCA_013401335.1 Brachypteracias leptosomus | reverse complement strand
AGCCGCTGCAGCAGGATCGCGGCCGCCGCCAGCTGAATGTGCTGTCTCACGCTGGACAGGCTCCTCCCGAGAGCTGCTGCTGCCACCGCCTTCCTCCTCCCGCCTCCTCCTCCTCTTCCTCCGCCCGCGCTCCCCCGGCAGCGACACCCCCGCCGCCGCCGACAGCCCCGCAGCGTGCAGCGGGTCCGGGCGGGGCTGCGGGGGCCGCAGGGCAGGCGGCAGCGGCGGAGCCGCCTGGGGAGGGGGAGAACGACGCCCCGCCCGGGGCTCCGGCGTGCCTGGACCCCCGCGCCTGCCCCCGCAGCGTCTCCGGGCTGCGGTGGTCTCCCCCGGCTTCTCCGAGGTTCCCTCCCTGTCACCTCTGGGTGTCACCCCGACATCGGCGCAGGCCTCCTCCCCGCAGCAGGGCAGCCTGGCCACCAGCCCGGCCGTCAGCGCGATCACGGCTTCACCATCAGCCCAACAGCCTAGCCATCACCCACCACCACCTCCACAGCATCCTTGCCACTATCCCCATGGCAGCAGCCATCAGCCCCAGAATGCCCTAGCCATCACCCTCAAAGCTGCCTAGATATCCCCCCTATGCCAGCCTCACCATCACCCTCACTGCAGCTTCACTAATACCCCCATGGCAACCAAACATCAGCCCCACAGCAGCCTGGCCAACTGTCATGAGGGCATCAGGCTCCTGCTGAGGCCTTATCCCCATGGGGAAGAACTGGGGAAAGCTCCAGAGAGGGTGAACGATACCCAGCTTTCATGGTTAGATGGGGGCAAGACTGCCCAAAGGTAGAGGTTTTGATTTGTCACTGTTTCCTCATACCAGTCCTGTGGGGACATGTACCAGAGAAAAGGACGAGACTCCTTCTAGCAGCACACCTGCTCCTGTCACCACACGTGACACATCCATGTCCTGGGGGACAGCAGCCAAGCAGGGCTGTTGGAGATAGTCCATGTTCTTGTAGAGAACATCCACCTCTGGTGCAGGTAACCCAGCTTCCCTCTCCCTCTTACTGCACACAGATGTGTTGCCCCACACAGGAGGAAAACGTGTACCCTTTGGTACCATGGTTTGTTCTTTAAAAATGTGATGTCCTGGACATGTGACTCACTGTTCTCCAGCCCTCTGGCCCAAGAAAGCAGGAAAGGTACCCTTCTGAAGGTACCTGTCCCTGGAGCTATGTTTGGTTTGTTTTGGTGGGAAGCACTAACTCCAGCCACTGTCATCTCAGGTCCAGGGCCTGTCCTGGGTAGAGTGAGGTATACCCAGTCCACTGAAAAGCCATCAAAGATTCACATCACCTCCAGTTCCTGCCAGACCCAGCTGGACCGCAACCTGGCCAGGAGACAAAGAATGCTGAAGAGGATCAAGGGCATCCATTGCAGGTGAAGACACAGTGATGAAATAACAGTTTCTTAATTTAATAGGATTTGAAGCGGGAAAGCTTGGGGCACTCGGTTTGCAACTCACCATTAAAATAAGGCCTTCAGACACTCAGAATTGAGCTTCAGAAACTGCTGTTTGCTTTTGGAAGGGTTTGTCATAGTCTCAGCTTCAGCATAAATCCCACAGGGTTTGTTTAGGCTTCTTTGGATAATGCATCATTTGCAAATTCCCTGCAAACTCAGCGGATTCTCTTAAATTTTTCCTGACCTAAGAGGGCCATGGGGTCATTTAATATTCCTGAATGGACAGATCAGACTGGTTCTCCATGGTGCTCGATGAGGTTCTGTTACTATTAACATGCTATCCTATACACATAACCATGATGCTGGGGTATCATATACATGCAATATGGTATCATAGTCTGTAACATGCCATCACATTGTATGATGATGTCAGGCATACTGATATACGTCATAAATAAGTCTTCAAAGCTTGTTAAGTGCTACATGTTTTGTTACAAAATAATGGTATTTTGTGTTGTACCAATAACACACATGGAACGTTTCTAAAAAAACGCTGTAAATCCTGGTTCAATGGGACAAAATTCTGATATTTGTTATATTCATATTTGCCAGAGGTGACCTGCTCTTTTTAAAGTAAAAAAATAAAGAATGAAAATGGAAACATCAAGGAAAAGCTGTAAAAAATCCCTTATGAGACATAATGACAGATCTGGTAAAAATTGTTATTGAATAGTGGGGAATCCTACACAGAAGAGTTTGGAAAGGACTTCAGTGTCCAGGGAAGTAAAAAAAAAATGCACAATTTATCCTCAGAATCAACTATTGTAAAGAAATTTGGAGAGAAGCGAGCTTTGCTCTATATTCTTAATAGGTGATCCTAGAACCAACAAACTTTGGAACACAAGGAAAATACACAACCAGACCAGTGAAGGAGGTCTCTGAAGGAATCACTAATTTCCCTACAAGTGATGCTCTGTTCTCTGTGACCTCATTCTCACCATTGTCTTCTCTAATTTTCCACAGCAGAAGTTCTCACCATTTCTGCGGATTTCTTGTTCTAGGGACGCAATCTGTACTATTATTAATTTTACAAGACAGGGATAAAATCTTTATATTCCAAGAAGATATGACTATATTCATTTAAAAAAAAAAATCATTAAGATCATTAATGTCTTTTTAACAGCATTCCCTGAAAAACATCCAGTCATTTCAGTATACCCCAGGATGTGTATTAATTTTACATTTTCCCATCAAACACAAATCCAATACTATCCAACTTTTATATTCTGCTAGTAGGTATTATCTGATTATGTATGTCTTAATTACCAGGTGAATGTGCAATAGGGCAGAGTTAAGGTTATTTTCAAAACTTTAAAGTTCTCACACTGTGAGTTCAGAACATAGTTATTGTAGTCTCAAATTGCTTTATTAGGTCAACACAGGGCAAATGTGTCAGCAATTACACCCGTCTGACAAGCCGCCTTCTCTCCAGCAGAGGTCAGTTGTACATGGACAGACAGCAACCATGCTGTCATCTAAAGACAAATCAAAGATCAAAGGGAAGTTCAGGGCTCATCATAGCCCATGGACTGTGTGGAAAAAAAGGCTATTGATAAAATTACAAAAATTGAATGTTTGCCTGTCTCCCCTCTTCTGTCTTACAGACACATATGTAAAACGTAGAGGTTTCTGTGGACATCAGCAAGTGCAATGTGTGGTTGATTACTAGATTTGAAAAGTCCAAGGAAAAACAAATTGACACAATTTCTTTTTAAAATTACTTTCTATAGAGTTGTTCACATCTAAGTTATTAATGAAGACTGGCATAAGTTGCTCTGACAAATCAATATCTATTTATGATGCAACATGAGACAAATAATGAGTAGTGTGCATACATTTCCCTGCCTTAGGCATCAGCAACTCCTACTTCACAAAGGGCAGTAACAAATAAGCAAATCCTCTTGGAAGTTTGTGCCACAGGAAGATTAAAAATTAATTTCAAAGCAGGCATTTCTAAGGCTTAATGGAAATGTCAGTACTTTTTAGACACTACATGATAGGCTTCACCTGGACTCTGCAAATAACTGAGGATGTTATGAAATGCCTTCCAGCTTTCAAAGGCAAAGATTTAAACAAAGGATCAAAAGACAGAATGAAAAATGAAAGCAAGCTTTAGAAAGCATGGAATATCACCTCTGAAGTCAGGCTTATCATTATGGCTGCATAGTTACTATAGGACACTATTCCATGTGCCTTTAGAAATCTTTTCTTCACAAATGAAGTAGTCAGTCTTGGAAGAAATACATGGATTTGGTTATGAAAAAGTTAAGAAGAAAGTATTGGAGAGCTTTTCCTAGTGTTTGCTAAAAACTGTTAGTTCTCCAGACAGTTCATTAAGTTGAATTTTTGCAAGCTGGAATATCCACAACAGGTGCAAGAATATAAATGAGGAGTACCCAGTCACTAAATGATTTGTTATTGGTAGTTTTCCTGTTCCAAGATCTTTGTACAAACACATGTACAAAGCTTAAAAAACATGTATCTTAAAAAGGACAAATTATTTCTCAGAAAGAAACTGCAAAAATAAGAGGTGTGGTACACAAGCAGAAGGTGAAGGGAGATCTGTGGCAGATGGGTGAGTTCCATGTTGTTCAAGATTTGGGTTACTCTTCAAAGATATGGCAATTGTGTGCTCTTAGAAACAATGACTTTAGTGACAGGTTCTTTTCTAAGCCTCTCTTCTTGCTTTGTCCCTCACTTTCTTATAACACTGGCATCAAATGGATTACTTAGCAGGCCAGAAAACAATAGTATCAACAAAGTTCTATGGCACCATGCATGGGCAACTGAGGGACTCTAGAAGATAGAAGGTACTGGTTTCAGGATTTGCGAATCAGCCCAATTGCAGGGGCCCACACAATGCCTGGAGCGTCCAGGGAATGAGTAGCAAAGCTGCAGCAGCACAGAGTCATAAAATGGTTTGGGTTGGAAGGGACCTGCAAAGGTCATCTAGTACAATCCCCCTTAGCAGGGATATCTCTTACTAGGTCAGATTGCTCAGAGCTCCATGAAGTCTGACCTTGAACGTCTCCAGGAATGGGGCCTCCACCACCTCTCTGAACAACCTGTTCCAGTGATCTATCACTCTGTGTTATTCAAGCAACAGAAAAGGAAATAAAGGAGGGCCAAGAACACATTGGTACTTGCAAGAGAGGAAAACGTGTCCATGCTCAAACAGAGCAGCATTTAACACAATCATTTGGATTTAGTGTTGGGGTTTTTTTCCCAGAAAGCCTCAGCCTCATGCCTGCTGTTCACACAACTAGCACTCTGTAGTCCTGACTGGTCTCCTCTGACAGGTCCACCTCCCCTTGAAAGCTCTCTCAGCCTTTTTGGCTTGTGGAGATACAAAGCTGAAGGAAGGATAATGTATGACCTGTTACCCTATAGAGGAGCCCTAGTCCAGGTCAAGGGAAAGAGGAACAGCAGTGTATCCTCCTTTCCATCCTGTTTTCAAAAACTAGAAAAGCTGACTGCATTCACAATGTTAGCTATACTTACTATACACTCTATATTTGCTATATGAGACTATAAATTCTTCAGTCAATCTACCTATACAGTAGTTACTAGATTAATGTGTCAATTGTGATTGAAAAAGCTTGGTGAGCTGTACTAGAAATGGTAAGTGATAATAATAAGCACCAGCTAAAATAGCAATTAGCTCAAAGACAGAGCTACGTTTCTACAAAGTGATCAAACCTGAGCGGAGCAACACCAAGCAGGATGACTGGATTCCACCTGGTTCTTAAGGTATATTTAATCCTAAGGAATCCTCATCTTTCCATAAAAGATAACCGTTGTTCTCCAATAAACTGTCTTTTTTGCACTGTCCTAAAACTGAACAGTACTGTACATCTGAAACAGGAACATGGCTTCACAATTGAAACTCTGCCTGTTAAAATATCATTACTCAGGCTCCTGGTTTTGCACTTGCAACTGAGGTATGGAAATGGCATGCAAGAAAGCAAGCCTCCAGAAATTTTGTTACTGCCTTTGTAAATAGCAGATGCTTGCCACATAATGCAACTTGTTCCTTTTATTTGAAAAGGTTCAGTGTGCTGAGAAGGGCTTGGAAACATAGCAGCAAAGCAGCTACCTTGGGAAGGAACTGGAAGATTCTGAGAGGCACTTCCCCAAGCTTCTTGGAAATGGTCGTGTGGACTCAGTGGCCTGTAGAGGACTTCAGGCTTGAAGAGTCTCACTGTGCTTTGCTATTGTGCTCATGTTCTAGATTACTGAGGAAGCTACAAAAGGAGGGCTCCACAGCTTGTATGGTAGGGCCTGGGAGAGAAACGGCCTTGGGACAGGACTGGATGAGTGACTAGGGGAACATAAACTGAAATATTCTCTTAAAAAACAAACTAAATTGGTCTCTCCATTCATCTCTGTTTTGAGTTCCTGATGATGCAAGAACTTTGTTGAAGGGAGCAAAAGAAATGGCTGAGTTTACAAAATTACTGGTGACACTTAGAGATCTTTACAATTACTGTGTCCCTTTTACAAAATGGTGTCTCATATCCCTGTATCACCTTTGGTTTGAAATCCAATCTTTCATGTTTGATTTAAAGTGACAACAATTTACATTTTTACAAACATCAAAGGATGCTACATTTCTTTATAGGTTTCCTGAGACCTCCCAAATATTAACTTGAAGCCTAGCTTTACCTATCAAAGTTAAAATCAGCTGTGCATACAAGGTGATCCAGGAATTTAATACATCATGGAAATGTATTAAAATGTATGAAAGCTAAGTGCTATTTTTGACAACAAATTGAACCTTATGGCAAATTATTCATATGATTGAAAATAGAAATGCATTATGGAGAGAAGATCCTAAAAGAAAGTATTTCTCTAAAATGTTTCTTTAAAATGTGCCTTATTTTTCATACTTAGTTCTGCCAAGACAGTCATCTTAGCTGGCCTCTCCATTATGCCTTAATCGTCAATTGGATGGACTAATGGACTAGTGCAAATTAATAGGAAATTGTGTCTTTAATGTTAATAATAGGTGCTAATTATAGTAGTGATCTGGATCTCTTCAGAAGTGTCAGAACACAAAAAAAGTTTCCAAGCAGTGTCCTAGCTCTGAGTTTATGCTGTAGCGGGTCCTGAGACATCCAGCCCTGGCCATTACTTCCATTCTCTAACCATGCTCTTCTCATACATATGCATTGCTTGTTGACAAATAGGCTGGTATTTTTCACACTCTCTCCCTCATTTTTCCTGACTCAAAGTCTCTAGATGAGGATTAGCAGCTCTGCTTGCCTGGAGGCCTGGATGACACTCATAGAAGGAAGATGAAAGCAGCAGAGAAATAAAACAGTTTAATCTTCTTAAAAAGGGATAGCTGATAAAACAGTTCTGGGGTGGAGCTTGTTCCACTGCTTTGAATTGCTACTTGGTTAATGGAATTTAATGCTGCAGTGTGTGAGCATGATTATTTCAGCATTGCTTCTGATCCCAAATAGCTGTCAGTGCCTAGAGTTGCAGATGGGTATGTTTTTTCTCACTGAAATCTAACAATAAACGGTGGAGGAGTTGGGGAAAATGACTACTGGATGCAATGAGCTTTCAGACAGTGCAACCATCTTAGGAAGGAAGCCTAAGGGTAAAGACACGGCAGCACAGACTGTTCCACCAAGATGATGCAAATTAAAACTCAGAAGACAAGTGGCCTTCATATCCAGGCTTTTGGAAAATCAAACCACTTATGCATTTCAGTCCAGAGTTAGGAGGCTGCCTCCATGTAGCCAAAATGAATAGAACAGCTTATCATGACTTCAACAGGGCTATATATCCTCACTTCGTGCCTGAACATAGCTGTATGTTTGTGGTGTAAAGAAGGTACGGTGATTCGGGATCCTTCAACTCACAGGACACAGATTATGGCTTGGGACTGAAAGTAGGCAGGTATCTAGTGCCATTTTAGACATTGTGGTGCATGACAATTCATCTTGACTACTTCCCCACAATTTTTAACACACCCATCTCCTGCATTGAGATGTCTATGCTTGGTAGGCAGCTCAATTCTGACATTTTTGCTTTGAGGGATGCCTTTGTCACTCTCATGTATATACAACTGACACATCTCCTCTAATCCATCCACAGTGATGTAGGCATTTCATGCCCAGTGCCATCCTCAATGTCTGCCCGCCTGCTCTCTCCAGGTGTGACAGAACTACGTCTGCACCAAAAAGGCATTTCTAGAATGAGGTGCCAGGGTCAAGAATGAATCTTGTTCACTGGTAATAAAATCTCCTGCCCAACTCTGCTTAGCCTAGAGGTCAGTGGAGACCGCAGAAGAGATGGAGACAGAAGGCTTGTTTAGGAAATTGTACACTGGATGGATATAAAGCCACTGTCAATTAGAGTAAATAGGGATTAGGGAGAGTTAAGGCCTGGGATGAACTTCAGGTTTCTATAGGGTCAGAAAAAGCAGCTCTGCAAGATACAGGCAAGGGTCCAAGAGCAATAGCGCTAAGGAGTCAGGAGGATATGAAAGGGATCGCTGCACCTCCCTCGTCTCCTAGGATTGTGGTGGAAAAACACATCCCTAAGCCTTTTGAGGAGGGAGGGTCTGACAGGAGCTGCAGAGGCTGGGGTGGCAGTAGCGCCAGGGGTAGTTCTTTGTGAATAAATGGTAGCAGTCACAGCACAATCATTGCCTGAGCAGTGAAGGGTGAGGTAGTGATAGTCATAGATGTTGCTGCTGTGATGTCAAGTTTAGGCATCCCTCTATCATAGCCCACATGATATTGAGACAGTGATGGAGGGAGAAAAGATGCTATATCTATGTCTCCACCCAAAAGAAAAGAGATACCAGTCTGAAATTCATGGTCCTAAGCAGTGGCAACTTGTCTTACCTCTGGAATTGTGATCATCAAGTACAGCAGGAGCTCATTTGTGTTGTGGCTTTCCTTCTGCACACTAGCTTGACAGAGTTGTTGTTAAGAAGGTGCTAGGATAGTAACTGAAATATATATATGAGGGTCTATGCTGTTGCAATGGTCCTTTGCAGTGCCAAAGTCCCTCAGCATGTCTTAATGTGCAATAGTTGCTGACCTCTGTTTTGTGGAACACATTGGACATCATCAGAAGACAGCCCAAAGTCTGAGATGCTGGTTGAGAAGGTAAGACCAAGGTCATCTTTGAAGAAGAGTTCTTTCTGCTGAAAAGCTCTGTGTTGGGAGTGATGGGCTACAGTGGAGACTAAGGAGAGGAGTATCAGGGAGGTCAAGGTCTGTGTGCATAGTCCCTCTTACCTCTTGGACTGTTAAGTGGTGAGACTGTGATGGCCAAATCATTCAAGTGCCCATCCACAGACCATATTCCTATGTAGCTTGTGAGACATCTGGCAATGGTCTGTACAGAGAAAGGGAAAATGTACAGTCTGGTCAGAAAAGAAGTACTGTGCATTGGCTTAGTTGTGCCTGAGTGATGAAAAGTCAGTAGTAAGATGTCATTAGTAGGCACCTTGTGTCTGCATTGATACCTTACCGCTGGTCATTCTGGAAACAACCAGTTGTATTAAGTGACTTGTTTCTTGCCTGGTGAGCCTAGTCCCTAACTGCTGCAATACAACTACATCCTTGACCCCTGCCTGTATTCAGGCAGCTGCAGAGTGGAGCATAAGTTAGGTGTCACAGCAAGAATCCATGGGCCCACATTCCTTGTGGGACCATGTGAGCACACTGAATGTGATAATCCCCAAATCATTTGTCTATTCATGATGTCCAGTGTGGAGGAGGAAAGGGAGCTCTTGCCAGAATTATATCATCTCAGAAGCCCCATGTCACACCGTTTTCCTCCTGGAAAGGGTTGCTTCCTTGTGAAGGAGGCAGAAGCTATGCTTTGGAGTCGCTAAAAAAAGCACTGATTTCACGTGTGCACACTGTTTGACTTTCTTACATCGGGGCTGTTTGGCATCATCCACAAGGGCTGACGCAGATCTGCCATGTGTCTAATTGGCTGTATGGTGCCAGGAGTCTGAGGAAAGCAGGGAAGGGAAGACACTTCTGAGGATCAGATTTTTTTCCCATAATTTTTTTGTGTCAGCAGAGAAATCTGTCAGTGTGGTCTTAACTCTGCTGCAGTATTTGCACAAGGTGCTGCTGTGCCCCACTGCAAGCCCACCCTACCCCAGCTGTTCCCAAGGTAAAATATTTCTTCTTGCCACTCATGTAATCAGCAGAAGGCAGTGATGGGGCTGAGGTGTGGGAATGCACATGAGACTGGAAATCTGCTGTCCCTAACAGTGCTGCTACTCTCCATGCCTGCAGCAACACTGGCATTTCTGGGACCTTGTGTTACACAGAGGTCTCACCTGTTGGGGAAGAGCACAGGCTTCCAAGGCCTTTTTGCAGGGGCAGAGCTATGTATGGTACATGGGGGAGAGGGTGAGGGGGTCTCTCAGAAGCTGCCTTGCAGCTGCCTTGGCTGCAAACAGCTTAGGGATGCTGGAGCACTGCACAGCCCCACCTACAGCCACCCCTGCCTCTTCCCGCTGAATGAGCAGGGGAGCAAGATACCTGCTGCGTGACTGAACACTGCCCTTGGCTGTGGGAGATGCCTGTAGCCTAAATGTGGATGACATCTTTTAGTCAGATGAGCTGCACATCAACTATTCCCATCCATTGCAAATTATCATGTAAATGCATCTTGTGAGAAATTCACTTTTAGCCACTTCAGTTCTCACATCCTGCTCCTGCATACTCATCGCTAACAGCAAGGTAGAGGTTCTACTGCAGCCTCGGGACTCTGCATTTCATAGGGCAGCCATGATGTGCCACTGGTTCACATCTCAGCAACCCTTCCCATTTCCATGTCAGCAGCTAGCATTGTTTCTTCTTCCTTGGGCTGCACCTGCTGCACAGTGTTTTCTATAATACTTTCTTCTATATAATTGCCTGCCAGCTGTCTGCAGTCTGTATGTGCTTCCTGGACCTCACAACCTCCCGGCAGCACAGCTGGCAGGTCTGGCATATATTGTTAATGCCTCTCCAAAAGCATCCAGGAGTAGGAACTCATTAGCAGGAATTAGTTTTTGAAAATTAACTGTCAGGCTTTACAGTACAGTAGAGATGTAAAGCCCTACTCACCAGCAGCAGCTTTTATTAATGTCCTATTAATACAACGATACCAAGGCAAAATGATGATAACATGGAGTTATGTTGAAAGCACTGTAAGCAGTTTAGGAGTAAAAAGTTTATAAAGGTGCTGTGATTGTCCCACACTCTATTACACATCCAAGAAATACTGTTCCAGGGTTACACAGGAAAAAAACCCACAACCAACCAACCAACAGATCATATAAAGATCTAGAAGGACACTGCTGGTTTTACACTATAACTATATTATTACGATGGAGTTTTGTGTTTGTAACCACTAATAGAGTAGATGGATTTATAAAGACATACTGCTTCTCCCCTCAGCCCCTAAAAAAACCCCTTATGGTATTACTGTAAAGGAGACACAGAGTTAATAGAAAAGTAAGTATCTGTGAAAAATGTTAAACTGTGCAAAAGGAACCATTACTTATATGTCAAACTCCACACTAGGAAGATGAATCTATCCCCACCTCAGCATGGGTTTCTCACCATGACTATGATAAAAATAAAAATAGTTCTGTGCATGTGTCTAGACAATATGCATACAAATCTTTTGGGAACATGACCAGATATTCTGTTTTCCTATGTACTTTTTAAAATTACTATCCTAAAGAAAGACAGCTCATGTTCTACTTTTTATTAAAGACTTTACAATAAGATCTTTGCTGTTTACCTGAAGAATGTTTCTCTATGCATAAACAGTAAACTTCAACAAATTTCAATGCATGCTGAGATTATTCTCTTATAGTATATATTTTGATTTTTATTGGTTTCCTTCGTATTTGGAAAACATTCTATCCTTGTCCCAAACCTCTGACATACAGGTAGGATGTACAAAAGTTTCAGTGAGCTCCATGGGACATGTTAAGCATGCAAGACTGCAGTGAGAAGCCCAGGGCCTATGTCTGTGTCAATGCCAATTATACTGATCAGTGCCAAAATCCCCCTTGTTCAGAGTGCACGTACTGTGTGTTGTGGAAAACATCACACCAAATAGACATATGGAATCACCACCTAGGTGTTGATGGAGATGTCATGTTGAAGGAGAAGCTTTTGCATTACATACTACTACCATGCCTCAGCATTTATTTCAGACCATCACTCTCCTTCAAGATAAACCAAGTTATATATAAAAATACTCTCGAGCTGTGAGATCAGTCTGGTATGGCCATTCAAATAGTAAGAGGGAGGCCTGCATTTAGGAATCTCATAAGTGGATCCTTAGGCTCATACCATTGATACTAGTCTTGTGTTCTGCTGCCCAAAGCTGCAGCCTCTCTCATTTTTTGTGATCTCTCTCTATACAGATGGCCAATGTAGGTCTTCTGCTGTAAGTGCTTTTGCTACCTCTGAATAGTACATTTTCATAATCACCATCTTCTTCAGATAAGTCAGGACCAATCAAGTCAGTTGATGAGAAGCACTTGGATGTTCAGCCTCCAGATGAAATGGCTGGGATCTTTCAGAAGAGTGAGCTGCTCCACAACACCAGCCCCTGAAAAGCCAGCATCTCATCCAGTTGATGATCCTACTCTCCATCACCCAAATCATGGATTCTGTCCCTGTGTACTTACATTATGAATACTTCTTTAATCCATGAACCCATCCCTTTAATTCATATGGGATAAATCATTTCACTAGGCATATCACACAGAATCACAGAACATTAGGGGTTGGAAGAGACCTCAAAAGATCACCTAGTTCAACCCACCTGCTAGAGCAGGATCACCTAGATCAGATCACATAGGAACACATCCAGGTAGGTTTTGAATGTCTCCAGAGAAGGAGACTCCACAACCTCTCTGGGCAGCCTGTTCCAGTGCTCTGTCACCCTCACTGTGAAAAAGTTCTTCCTTATGTTTACTTAAAACCTCCTATGTTCCAGCTTGCACCCATTGCCCCTTGTCCTACCACTGGATGTCACTGAGAAGAGCCTGGCTCCATCCTCCCGACACTTGTCCTTTACATATTTATAGACATTAATGAGGTCACCCCTCAGACACTTTTTCTCCAGGCTAAAGAGACCCAGCTCTCTCAGCCTTTCCTCATAAGGGAGATGCTCCACTCCCTTAATCATCTTAGTGGCTCTGTGCTGGACTCTCTCCAGTAGCTCCCTGTCTTTCTTGAACTGGGGTGCCCAGAACTGGATACAGTACTCCAGGTGGGGCCTCACCAGCAACCATTACACTTTTCAGGAAGATATGATGGGTGGATGAGAGAGTATGTGTATATTCCAGGGCAGAGCACATACATGATATAACAGAGTGATTGGAACAGCCAACATTCATTTTTCATTTTTTTTTCAATTTGAATTCTTGTTTAAGCACTAAGTTTTACCTCTACTTTAGGGCACAAGAAAAACAGTTCTAAATGGCTTATTACAAAAACACTACTTTTGTTTCCCTATTCACCACTGTATTTTGAGTTTGTTCAAATATTGGGGGTTTGATGTGCTTGATACACAGCTAGTAAAATACAGCTATTCAGTATTTTCAATCCTCCTATTTATTCAGGCTTCTCATTACATATAAGAACTTTCATTAAGACTCTTGACATTGATTGATGTTTGATCTTCCATTAGTACAAAGGGGTTTAATACATAGAAGAGAAAAATACACCACCTCATGTAAGTGTGAGAATCATAATAAAGCTAATATCATAAATATCCTTAATTACTGCTATATAGTGACATATTGCCACTAGGTGGCAGGGCAACAATTCACTCAGGGCAACAGGTTTGCAGACTTCATTCCTACTCACATCCTCCAAGGATTTAGTAATATTGTCTACACTTTAGTGATAATATTGCCTACACTTCCCAGTTAAAAGCTTTAAAACTGTAGTGGAGTGGATCCTGAAAATTATTTCCAGGATTAGGTGCTCCATCACCTTCCCAGGGATCAAGGTGAGGCTGACCAGCCTATAATTCCTTGTGTCCTTCATCTACCCTTCTGGAAGATAAGTGACATTTGCTTTCCTCTGGTCTTCAAGCACTTCTCCCAGTCATCATGATCAATCAAAGATTCTTGAGAGTGGCTTTGCAATACATCTTCCAGCTCCCTCTGCACTTGTGGATGCATCCCATCATAGCTCATGGACTTATGTATGTCCAGTTTGCTTAAGTATTCCCTGACCTTATTCTCTTACACCAAAGGTACATGTTTCTTGCTCCAGCCCTTCCTCCTGGTCTCTGGGACTTGGGATTCCTGAAGGCTGGTCTTGCTAGTAAAGACAGAAGCAAAGAAGGCATTCAGTACTCCAGCCTTTCCCACATCCTGTGTAACCAGGTCTCCCATCTCATTGAGCAATAGGCTACGTTTTCCCTAGTCTTTGTCACCTATGTACTTATAGAAGCCCTTCATGTTGTCTTTGGCATCCCTGGATTGATTCAATTCCATTTGAGCTTTAGGTTTCCCAGCTTCATCCCTAGATGCTCAGACAATGTTTCTGTATTCCTTCTAGGTTATCCATCCTTACTTCCACTCTCTGTATGTTTCTTTTTTGTATTTGAGTTTGTCCAGGAGCCACTTTTTTATCCATATGGCCCTCCTGGCATTTTTGCCTGACTTCTTATTCATTGGGATGGAACTCTCTTGAGCTTGCAGGAGGTAATCTTTGCACATTGACCAGCTTTCTTGGCCCTCCCTTTCCTCCAGGGCCTTATCCCACAGGACTCTTCCAAGCACATCTTTGAAGAGGCCAAAGTCTGCTCTTCTGAAGTCCAGAGACTGTTTTGCACACACCTTCCTGCCTTCGTGATTCTGAAGTCCACCATCTCATGGTCATTGCAGCTAAGGCTGCCTTTTATCTTCACATTCCCAACAAGCCCTCCTTGTTGGTGAGTATGAAGTCTAGCAGAGCATCCTTGTTGGCTCCTCTATCACTTAGAAAAGTGAGTTATCAATGCACTCCAGGAAGTTCCTGGGTTGCTTATGTCCAACTGTGCTGTTATCATTTAGCAGATATTACTATCTACGTTTGTGCTGTATATTGAACCTGTTAGGTAATGTGTTTTATTCTGTTGACACCAACTGACTTCCATAGGTTTGGCAGTCCTTTGTGCAGGA